>JAIUZE010075371.1:57702-71167 GCA_022085475.1 Heliosperma pusillum
TAAATGAAAAAGCACTAGCACCGGTACATGGCCAGTATGATTAACAGGCATCCACGAGATGACATTTCCCTGAACGCATACACGATCACATTTCGTATATGTGCACTAATTTCCTCCGGTAGGACGACGATAATAATACGGTCCTAGTCTAAACCTGGCCAGACTCTCGGAATAAATCATGTTCCGATTCGACATGCGATAAACGTTTTGCATCCAAGACTCGGTCAATCATAGACGCCGAGTACCCCAAATTCGGTCGAAAAATTCACGAAAGAGGCGGAAAAGAGCACAAGCCTCATAACAAGCGGTACGCTACATGCAAATAACACCACCTCGCAAGTACACAACATTTGACGGCCGGGTCGATCAACGCAATGCGTTCAACTCCCAACAACGTCGTCATATGCCCACTAACACATGCATTTAAGCAGTAGGATCCCTCCCCGTTCCGACATTCCAGCCTTAAGAACGTGGAGGTAGCCAAGGAAATGAGAGCACAAAGCACAAGACAAAATAGTGCTCAAACCGTATCATTTGTAAAAACCGACTCAAAGTGGAACTTACAAAAAACCGTCACAAAACATGTGATACAAGCGAATGAAATGTCATATATTCAAAACATTAATATTATAAGTCACTACGAAAAATTATACGATAAACGAATCATGCGAACTATTATAAATTAAAACCGTAAACAAAAATCACAAACACCTTCTAGCAGGTGCCAGCCGGTCAGGTGGACCGGCTGCCGGTCACCCGGCTGCCGGTCACCCGACTGGGACCTAAGGCACATGAGAAAATCAAGGGGAAATGAGGAGTGTCTCAGCCGGTGGTCTGACCGGCTGAGCCCAACCTCATACTTCAAAATCACGTAAAAGTGTAATAATATACAGCCACTGCCCCAGCCGATGGTCTGACCGGCTGCCGGTCGACCGGCTGGGGTCCATGGTACACGAAAATCACAAAATTCACTAAGGATCCAATTTCAACCATCATCCAATACTATCATAAATGATTAAAACTCATATGAATTCTCAACATACAACATATACCATCATCAACACTATTATTAAGCTCACTAAACATATTCTAAATACGATTCCTAGCCTAGAAATCACATAAAACACGTAAATGATATCGAGTAACCCTTCACCGTTACCTTATTGCGTCTTCACTACTCGTCAAGCTCCTCTTCAATTAGAAAATAGTCTTTGTCGGGATCTTGGAGGTCACCACCTACAAAATAGTTAATAAAAGATGAATTTACTTCACCTTGAGAAAGATGGAAAGTTTGAAAAGCGAGAAAGACGGTAATTTTATTATCAATACGGATAGAGGAAGGTAAGGGAGAAAGAATAAGACGAACTTACGAGAATTTCAACAAGAAACGAAGAAGATACGATGATTCAAAGATCGGAAAGATTATGGAGGCAAGGGTTTTGGTTTGCTTAAGAAAGAAGTAAGGTTGAATTGTGTTGTGTATGAACTAGGTCAAGGGAGTATGAGTATGAGTTGTATAAGGAAAAAGTCAACAAAAGTCAAAGTCGCCTTAAGACGGGATTCTCGTGGAATCTCGCGGAAATTCCAAATACGAACTCGGAAATTCTAAATTCGACTCGGAAAATTAAATTTACGATTAAAACTATAATTCACTGAAAGGAACCGTAAAATATTTTCACTATAAAAATAGGGTACATTTCCGGGTGTTACAGTAATGATAGTTTGTTGTTGTTAAGGATTATATGTTGGAGTGAGTGTCCTCAACAATAGTGCGATCACTTAATTAAATCTCATTAACGAGGATACAAAGGGATGATTAACATTATAGTCAACTGATCCACATTAATCGGTAATGATTGGCTTACTAGAGTTTGACATTACGGTCGTATGACGGTGGTGATAAGTTGATCCCTTGAGGTCACACTGAAAGGACGCTTCCCTAATCAAGAATACTAATTAATTGTATAACGATACAGATTAATTAATCCCTTAAACAGAACGAGTTTACGAGTGAGAAATATATCTTATTGTAATTAGATTAAATAAGATTCAATAATATAATTGTTATATTAGAATGCTTAATGTTTATGAAACATTTGAGATAAGCATGATTGGTTGATCATAATTACAATTAGTTGTAGATCATATCAACCAAATATGAGATGACCCATTTTATATATATGTGATCATAAATTATTACTTAAATTTTTAAGCTTAATTTACTTGACATGAAATTGTATTTAAATAGTTAAATACATAATTATATTATAAGATAACATGTCTCATGTCACATGTCACATATGTGACAAATGACAAAATCACAAATTATAAAATGGACTCCATTTTATGAAGTGGCACCGGTTTATGTGAGGATGGGTAGATGGTTGTGTAATTATTAGTGTTCTAATTAAGATTAGAACATAATGATTACTAACCTACAACTAGCCCTAAAGCCTAATGCTTTGTTTAGACCAAAAGCAATGGCATGCTCACCCTCCCCCATGCAAATGTTGCACCGGTTTTTGGTGAGTGAATAAGAGGATGTTTTTCCTCTTATTTCACTTATCACTTGATCTCATATTTGATGTATACAACATCTCACTAGAAATAAGAATACACTAGAAACTTAAGAAGTTTCATATAAAACCATGTTCATATATTACTAATAGTTTACAACATTACTAAATGTAGTAATGGTTGTATTAGTTATATTGTTTATGGGTTCCTCTCATATTATCTAATAAATAATACAAGAGAAGATTTGGGATAGTCTAGGTGCAACTTAAAGGAGTGTCTCTACACTTGAGGCTTAACGAAGTTCATCCCATGATGTTTTAGCTCAAGAACAAGAATAGGAAGGTATCCTATTCTTGTGCCCATATTCGGCCAAATGGAATGTGAGGAATCAATTTTGTTCTTATATTTGTGTTTAAATAGTTAGCATGTAACTAGATCTTGGAACTAATAAAAGAGTTAATTAGTATTACTTAAGAAATGTCTTAAGTGTAGGTATATGAACCTAACATTATAGTGATTGCTTTAAAGGTTATTTGGGAACTTATTGTCTTTAAATGTTGGACCTTAACAGGAATAATTACTTTGTGAAATTTTGATTTTGTGACCAAACTTGAGGAATATTGTCATAAGCGGATACTGATGCATTTGAATTTTAGTAAGCTAAATAAATTAATTAAGGGTCACATTGCCATGTGTTTGGCAAAATATAAGTGATTTGGGATTAGTACCGGATTTCTCTAAAGATATTGTGATTTGACTTTTGAGGATGAGAAAGCCCAATGTAAATAATTTAGGATAATGAGTTTTGGAATGAATCGAATCAATGGATTTTCATGGTAAGTCTCTTTTACCTTGTGGTTGTTAGCGAACATGTTTCCCTAGAGATAAATATTTTTGTTGGTGGTTTCTAATAATAGTTTTGATGAAACTAAGAAGATTAGAGTACGTAATGAATCTTTCATGTGGGTTGTTAGTTGTGGATTCTACCGTGCCGATGGACTTTAGTAGAAACTATTTGGATTCGAATAATTAGCTTAGTAGCTTGAAGTCTCGTGGTTATGAAAGATTTTAGTAGGAATCTAGTGATTGAAAATGTTGAGGTGTAACTTGGGTAAATTACATTCTCTAGAGGACAAGTTTATTCGTGAAGTTGGTGATGTCGAGTTGCGATCGACCTTTGAATTATCGTGAATGAGAGATAGGTTTGGAGTTCATCCCTCTCTTTTCCCTCAAATTGACCCTTACTCGAGTTGCTACTCTTCAATCCTTCCCATTTTTGGTCCATTTTGCTCATTGGACGTACCTCTTAGTGTCGTGATTTGTGATTTTGATGTTTGAGTCGCTCTATGTATGTGTAAGGTCTTCATATTTTGATTTTTATCTTTGATAAAACCTTCAAATTTCCATATTGTATTACTAATTTAACTTTTCAAAGAAGTCTAAAGATGGATTTTGTACCCTCTTTTTGGAGAAAATGGATTTCTTTTGCTTTTACATTTGGATTTTGTATTTGGTTGGATGTTTGGACTTGTTATTGGAGACGTCTAGTGACTAGTCCTGCCCTTACTAACGCTTGTTTTGATCTTCTATTTCACTGTTTTGACATTGATTTGATCTGGAAAATTAGAGTTCTCGTTCGCGACGGGCACTCTTGTGATCCGTAAATAAAGTTTCGCACTTTTGAAAACTCTCCTTAAACCATTTTAGAGAAGAACCTCGTTTCATAAATGTTTCCCTTGTAAAAGATTTCGTGTTGATTTTGAAAACCGATTCTTGTCTTTGATACTTTTGTTTTCTACTCTCAAGTTTCGAGGACGAAACTTTTTAAAAGTTGGGGTGATTGTAACGCCTGCAAATGTACCCTATTTTTATATTAAAAATATTATACGGATACTTTTCAGTGAAATTTTAGATTTGTCTAGAATTTAATTTTCCGTGTCTAATTTAGCAAATCCGAGTTCGTATTCGGACTTTACTCGAAATTCCGAGTGAGTTACGCCTTAAGGCGCTTTTCGGCTTTTTCCCATATTTTCCACTCACCTTATATCTCCCTTTAAACCCTAACTCCCTCATTCTTTTCCACTTACTCCTTCTTCCTCTTCAAGTAACCAAAATTCCTAAACACCATTTGTGATCAATCTCAAACTCCTCTTTACTCATTCATTTCTTACTCAAATCCGCTAATTTTCGTCATAATCTTCTCCTCTCGTCGTCCTCTATTTTATTTGGTAATAAAATTATTGTCTTTCTCATCTTTCAATTTATCCGTCTTTCTCAAAGGTGAATTATATTCATCTTTTATTGTATTTTTGTAGGTGAAGACCTTCAAGACCTCAACAAATATTACTACCTAGTAGAGGAGGACCTAGACGAAGATTGAAGACGCGAAAAGGTAACGGTGAAGGGTTACTCGATATCAATACGTGATTTAATGTGTTTTTGATGTTAGTAAACGTATTTAGAATAGGATGAGTATTCATAGACTTTGTGTTTGTTGATGATGGTTGTTGTTTGTTGATAATTGTTAATGAGTATTGATGATAGTTGATGATTGTTGATGATTATTGATGTTGAGTGATGAATTTCGTGGGTATGTGCTCCCAGACGGCCGACCGGCTGCCGGTCAGCTGACCGCCTGGGAGTATGGCTGACTTTTTTGAAGTAATTTGGTATGTTGTAAGTCTCAGCCGGCCGACCGGCTGCCGGTCTAGTCGGCTGAGACACCCCCTTATCCTTTCTCTTTTTCTCATATGACATATGGTCCGCCGGGTAGCCGGCAGCCAGTCCACTTGACCGGCTGGATCACGCTGCATTTTTTATGGTTTCCATATGTTATTGAGGTGCCAGCTGGGTAGCCGGCGGCCGGTCACCTTGACCGGCTAACACACGCTGTAATTCTTCTTCTATTCTCTTCTTATACTTTCATTTATCGTATAAATTTACGTAATAGCATTAAATATTCATGTTTAGAATATATGGTATTTCATTCGCTTATATCACATGTTTTATGACTGATTTTGATATGTTCCCCTTCGAGTCGTTTTACCTATGTTTTTATTTGAGCACTAATTGTAAGTGCTTTGAACTCTCATTTCCCGGTCATACTTTATAACCGTTAGACTTAAATGTCGGAGCGGTGAAGTGTAACCGTGATGCCGTTGTGCATGTGTTTAGTGGGGATATGAGGACGTTGTTAGGAGGCGAACGCAATGCGTTGATCGACCTGACCGTCAGTTGTTGTATCCTTGCGAGGTGGTGTAATTGCATGTAGCGTACTAGCTTGACTTTTCACTAAAGATCTCTTTCCGCCTCTTTCGTGGGGTTTAACCGAATTTGAGGTACTCGACGTCTTTGTATGATCGAGTCTTGGATGTGGAACCTCATACCACATGTCGAATCGATAAATGTCTTATTCTGAGAGTCTGGCCAGGTTTAGACTAGGACTATATAATTATCGTCGTCCTACCGAGAGGATTGGAGTCTTGTGTGTACGAAACGTCTTATCGTACACGATTCCGGGAAACGTCTAATCTCGTGAACATGTGTGTCTAGGTCATGAGTATACGAAACGTCTTATCTTACACGGTTCCGGGAAATGTCTCATCCCGTGGGCTTCCATTGACTTGTCTTGCTATTGTACATGATGCTAGTGCGTGCCATTAACCGTGAGAGATTATCTTGTCATATTCGTATGATTGGATGGTTGTTGGTAAGTTGAATTATTCGTGAACATTGAGTTGGACTCTTGCATGAAATAGATGATTGGCGTGGTTTATATGTCGAGTCTCTATCTCATCAAGTATATGCCACTAACGGTGAGATGTAAGCCCTAGTGAGTATATTGTTGCCTAAGGGTGTCTTCCCCGAGTCTATCTATAATATGATGCTTACCGTTTTGTACTTCATGCACCTATATCTTTATATATTGAAATGCCTATTTATCCTTCTCGTAGTTCACATGTATATATATATATATATATATATGCAGGCTTCTAATTTGTATTACCGTTTAAGTATGTTATTTGTGATATGGTTGGGAGAACCCGGAGTTACTCCCCACTGACTGTGGCGTTCATGTTTTCATGGATGAACAGGTTGCTTGGATGGATTTTGCTTGTTGTTTTTGGGTTCGGGTGTGAGCTAGCAGGCGTTGGCCTCGACGATTCACCCCTAGACATTTCTTAGCTAGTTTGCTAAACAACTTTGATATTTGATAACGTTTTGAGAGACTACGTCTCTTTTAGTATATATTATACTTTAGCTTGTAATTATTTGACATTCCTCGTACGTTTATTTTGGCATGTTAAAAGTTTCAAAAATATCGTATTTTCCGCTATATAAATTGCATTGTGATATTATACCACAATCCTTTAGGTGTGAATCAAATTCATTGTTCAAGTATTCACCACCACGATCAGATCGTAGGGCGTTAATCTTTTTATTCAATTTGTTTTCTACTTCATGTTGAAATTCTTTGAATTTTTCAAAAGCATCACTTTTGTGCCTCATCAAATAGACATATCCATATCTACTCAAGTTGTCGGTAAAAGTAATAAAGTAGTCATTGGAGAGTCATTGGGCCGCACACATCCGTATGTATAAGGCCTAATAGTTCACTTGCTCGTGTCCCTTTTCCTATAAAAGGAGCACGAGTCATCTTGCCTAGAAGACATGATTCGCATACAGCATAACATTCGTAATTGAATGGTTTGAGTACTTTAGATGAAACAAGTCTCTTTGTGCGTCGTTCGTTTATGTGCCCTAAACGACAATGCCAAAGGTATGATTGATTAGGTTCACTCGCTTTAAGCCTCTTGTTTTCTACATGATAGACCTCTTTGGCAATATCTAGAACATAAATACCTCCAATAGAAATGGCCTCGCCATAAATAATTTCATTAAACGAAAAAGTACAACGATTGTTCTTAATCCAAAAAGAAATACCTTTCATGTCCAACACGGAAATAGAGATAATGTTCTTGGTAAGAGTTGGTACATAATAGCAATTATTTAAATACAACTCTAAACCATTAGGCAAAAAAAGAACGTAGGTGCCCACGGAAACTGCTGCTACCTTAGCTCCATTTCCCATGCGCAAGTTCACGTCACCCTTGGCTAGTGCTCGCGCGTTCTTTAGCCCTTGTACATGATTACAAAGGTGAGAACCACAACCGGTATCAAATACCCAAGAAAAAGTACTAGAAAAGTTAATATCTATCATATAGAGCGATGAAAGAATTTTACCTGACGTTGTCACACAACCGTCTTTCTTGTCTTTCAAGTATTTGGGGCAATTGCGTTTCCAATGCCCTTTGCCGTTACAATAATAGCAATCCGCGTTCGCGTGTTTGTTGACTTTGGGTTTGGGTTTCATAAAGACCTTGTGACGAGCTTAAAAGTGGTGTCGCTAATTCCGCTAATTAGCTTGACCGGGTTGTGTCGCAGTCCCGATACAAAAATAATTACCCACACTTAGGCTAACAACATAAAGAATGTAATTAGGGAAGTAGTGATCGATCCTCAGGGAGTACGTGTTAACTATGAATTGCTATGGAGTGATTTTTATTTAAGTTCGATTTACTTGAGGTGATTATCTAAACTACTAACATGAAATAAAATGACAAATATACAATGACGATATTTAAATGACAAGTATGGAAATTGCGATAAAAATAAATCTAATCTAATTGACGACGATAATAAAATTGCAAGATAAGATGAACTAATCTCTAATCTACTTGACGGAAAGGAAAGTGACAATAATTAAATATAACTAAGAACGATAATTAAAATAACAATATTGAAAAGCTACCTAACTAAAATAATAGGAAACCAAATAACTAACAAATGACAATAAAATAAACTATCTAAGAACGGTAATAAAATGACGCTAAAATAAACTAACTAAAACGATAAAATAAACTATCTAATCAAATTGATATAGAGAATTAGAAATTCATGTCAAATGATTTAAAAGCTTTATTGATACCAATATTAGAATTACTACGATTGTCTAAGCCTTGTAGCGGTATATTCCTCTCGGATACGTACCGACCTTTTAATGGGTCCTAACGTCCTCTCAGCCTGGTTAGGTCACTAAACCCTATTAGCAGTCCTAATTGTTGAAGCTAGTGTCCTCCACAGTTAGTGCAATAACATAAATAAATCTCTGTAGGTTCACATGGTATACTTTGTATAATAATCAGTTGATTAACGTTTATCAATAACGGTTGGCTTGCTAGATAAGTTTGACGTTATTGTCATACAGATGGCGGTGATCAACTGGTCCCTAAAAGTCACACCTAAAGGATGTGTTTGAGAGATGTGATTATTTGAGAAAATAATCATATTGATGCCCTATTATATGACTAAAAGGTTAGTCAGTGTATTTGACTAAAAGGTTAGTCAATGTGATGATGAGACGATTATTTAATAACGATTAAATAATATAAGCTGAGACGAATTAAAAGTAATTCGTAATTAAATATAAACTGTTGTATTTAATCAGCATATATATAATGTAAGCTTATGCGAATTAAAATGTTAATTCGTAAATTGAATATAAAATGTTATATTGAATTAGCAAATTATAATTATACGGATAATTATAATTAACGTATATATTATACGATTGTCATATTAGATGTTGTCAGACCGGTATTAATGTATCGACTACAAAATGTTGTATGGAAATATTAATACATGACAACACAAATGACATTCATAATAATAATACACATTATATATTAAAGCGAATTTAACCGAAATAAAGTCCAGATTCACTCTGGAATTTTCGGTCAATGGGTAGTTATTTTGAGGAGAAAAATCTCCTCATAAAACCCTACTTTGTGCCGTGAGACAAGAGGAGAAGGGAGGAAAAATTCTAACCCTAATTCATTTTCTCATTTTGTGCCTCCATCTCTTCACATCACAAGATCAAAAAGTTAACAGTAACTTTTGACAAAAATATTCTAGCAAATTAAAGGGCATTTCTCATTCTATCTTGGGTGCTACGATTAGGAGATATCATCATTTTGATATTGTTCTTAGGCCTTTAAAGCAAGGACTAAAGGTTATTTCTAATCTCTCGTTTTTATGCATTTTCGTTTATGACTATTAATCATATAATCTTAATTTCATTATAACCCTGTATGATTTAAAGGGAAGTATACGGATATTTTCCCACAAGTGGTATCAGAGCAATTGGGCTATGAAATTGTTTATATGATTTTCGTAAATATGAATTTGTATAATTCTTATAAAAAAATTTTTTTTAAAATTCGGCAAAAGTTTTTTTTTGTGCCGTATGGTTTTTTTTTGGGGATCCATTTTGATTCAAATATTGTTATTTTAAAAGGTTGAGATAATAATATATGAATTTGTAGATGTTTTGATTTAATAATGATTGAATTAAAACGTAAATGGAATTTGATATGAATGTTTATGAACATCCTTTTGCTTTATATTTTTGGTATAAAATGATCTAAATATTCATGTTAAAAGGTTAATTTGAATCATCTAGTTTTGTATCAATGTTTAATATCGATTAGATATTGTTTTGTTTGTACCGATCTAGTTAATATAAGCATGATCGAATTAAAACCGTTTAATTTGATTTTTTTTTTCTGCCCGTGTACTGTTCATGTACTGTTCACATAATAAAAAAAAATTCTGTTTTTTTTAAATGGCAGCAACTGCAAGTTTTTTTTTTATTATTTTTCCGGTTTTGTTATAAACCGTGAGAAAAGAAAGAAGAGAAAAAAAATTTTTTTTGGGTACCTGCTACTGTTCACGTATGAACAGTAATTATAAAAAAAAAATTCTGTTTTTTTTCTTATACCGTTTTTTTGTTTTGTACATTATTAAGATAATGTATGATTGTTTTTGTGAAAAAGTTCACAAATTTTTGATACCATGTTATTTTAAAAAGGTTTAAAATAATGTTGTTGTTATTCATATTGATTATGAATTTCATTGGATTTTGATTGAAATCTAGTGATGGATTACGGAATCGTCACATGATTTAATGGTGGTTTGGATAATTAATCAACATAATTTATGCATTATGTTTTGTATGATTAATTTTAGTTGATGCTTTTATTATGTTGAATGTTGTTTGAATGGTTTAATTTTACGCATTTTTGTACAATCAGTTGTAATTTACTAGTGTGGCCTTAGTAGATTATGTTTTCGTAATGATGGAAACATAGTCTTGGTTGTAATTTGAGATCTCGTATCTCCCCTATGTAATTTTAATTTTTGGAATCATTTTGAATTAGAATGTAAATAGGTTTACATTTGTAATTTTTAAAATGTATTTTGAGAAGATTCAAGATGGAGATCGGATGGCTCACTCCCGCTATATGGACCAAGGTGGAACATCAAGTCAAGCTTCTCGGGTCCATAAGGATGGATTCCAAACTTGTATTTTGTTCATTTTGGTAGTTAGGCCACACTAGGTGTTTTATTTTGCGTTTTATTTTTCCATTCTCGTTGCTTTATTCACATGATAGATAATTGCATCATATTCCGCCTAAACCAAACCACCTAAAAATGCATGAAAAATGATTCATACAGTTTGAATATTTTAATCATGGACATACAGATGTCACTCGCTTTTAGGGCCATCACCTTAGTTTAAATCATTCTCGAGTTGCTAGACATTCGTTCACTTAAAATGAATTAAAGTTAAGATGATGGGACCTTCCCCTATAACTAAAATTGAGACTAGTCTTTATAGGAAAAACTACTATGAACCCCTTCTTCGTCGGAAGTCATAATATGACCCCTTCTACGTTGGGTAAGTAGTGAGTGTTGACCTATTTTTATTTCAACATTATAGTACGAGTAATATCTCGTGATTATGATGGACTAAAGATAGAATTTACAGAAATTTATCGACCAGGAATTCTAAAAGTAGAATTAGCCAAGAGGTTGGCTTATCAATTTACAGAAATTGAGTCTTGGGATCATTTATATAATTCTTGAGGGAGGTCAATTGTATAAATGCACGAGTCATCGCATTAAACAGTTTTTCATTAGACTCAAAATTAAAACGATGAATACTTATCATATTATTTTCTTTTTCACAGTTTTTGAATTCGTTATATACAGATATAACTGCTAAATAACAAAATGGCTGGCCATACTGATGACCCAATGCCAAGTGCCACGCTCGGACGTGAGTCCTGGCTTAAGATGTTCATGGACACTATGAATCAGTCAACGCGACTGAAGAATAACGGGTCCAACTTTGCGGACTGGGAGGCGGCATTACGGAATGCTGCCATTGCTGACGGTAAGCTCAAGTACTTGACTGAGCCACTACCGCCCAACCCAGGCCCCAATGCAGGAGCTAATGAATCACTTGCTTATAGTGATTTCATGATGGAGGCGGGTGCGATAAAGAACGTACTCATCTTTTCAATGGAATCAAATTTGCAAAGGCGATTCATTGCCCATGGTGCGAATAAGATTTTCACCACGCTCTCTAACGAGTTCTCGAAAGCTCCGAGGATCGTTAGCTATGAGCATACTTGTCGCTTCTTTGAGGCGAAACTCCAGAAGGGCCAAGCGGTTAGCCCACACATTTTTGATATGATTGAGAATGTCGAGAAGCTGGAGGCACTTGGTTGCAAAATCGATGAGAAGATCGTCATAGACCGCGTTCTTCATTCACTTCATGATGGTTTTGCCCTTTTCAGGGCAAATTACTATATGAATGATATGAAGAAGAGTCTTCATCAGCTCCACTCACTCCTCGTACAGACAGAGAGTGATCTGAAATTGAGTGGGAGTCTGAAACTGTGACAACCCTCGCGAATGCGGAATAATAAATCAAACCAGCATGTGAATTATAATGCGGAAATAGGTAGTTTTTAAAAACTTTTATACATGCAAGTTAAATAAAACGAGGAGTGTCAAAATATTACAAACTAAGTACGGAATATACAATAAAGAGACGGGGTCTCTTAAAATGTTAGCAAAGAACAAGTGGTTAACCAAAACTAGCTACTATCGTCTAGAGGTGAACTTCCAGGGACAACGCCCGCTAGCTCACACCCGAACCCCAAAATGTCATATCCAAAAATTCATCCATAGCATGCAACCTGTTCATCCATGAAAAACATGAATGCCACAGTCAGTGGGGAGTAACTCCGGGTTCTCCCAGCCATATCACATCAAACGTACATATACGGAAATACGAAAGTAAAGTCATGCATATATAGATATCCATGTGAGTTACGATAAAAATAGATAGGCAATCATATATATAATGATAAGATCATGTGGAAATCAAATCCGAAACCAACATGTTATTCAAAGACTCGGGGAAGACACTCTTAGGCAATCGAATACGCTTGTAACACCCCGGCCCAAACCTTGGGTCGGGAGCGGTCACTCATGATAGCTCTCCAGGCTGTGTACATGGCCCACAGATCAACACGGGTCCTTTCCAGCGCATTTTGTCCTCACTCATGCACATCCCGTGAACCTTCCCAGGAGGTCACCCATCCTAAGACTACTCTCAGTCAAGCACGCTTAACTTTTGAGTTCTTTTGCATGGATGACCAGAAAAGAAAGTGCACTTTGTTGATATGAGTAGTACTTTCAATCCTTTTAAGCACTAGTTATTTAAGCCTCTCAATGGACCTCTTCAACTATTGTGGGGTGTTACAATCACCCCCACTTGAAGAACGCAACGTCCTCGTTGCGCCTGGGAGCATAACCGCTAACCCAGAATCCTCCCCCGCTAGGTTGGTGATCACAATGGAGCGTATAACAACTGCCTCCAGGAGCGTATAACAACTGCCTCCATCACCAGACGGTCGCAGGGTTGCTCTGATACCATTTGTAACACCCCGGCCCAAACCTTGGGTCGGGAGCTGTCACTCATGATAGCTCTCCAGGCTGTGTACATGGCCCACAGATCAACACGGGTCCTTTC
>JAIUZE010075372.1:0-61855 GCA_022085475.1 Heliosperma pusillum
TGAATCATTTTTCATGCATTTTTAGGCTGTTTGGTTTAGGCGGAATATGATGCAATTATCTATCATGTGAAAAATGCAACGAGAATGGAAAAATAAAACGCAAAATAAAACACCTAGTGTGGCCTAACTACCAAAATGAACAAAATACAAGTTTGGAATCCATCCTTATGGACCCGAGAAGCTTGACTTGATGTTCCACCTTGGTCCATATAGCGGAAGTGAGCCATCCGATCTCCATCTTGAATCTTCTCAAAATACATTTTAAAAATACAAATGTAAACCTATTTACATTCTAATTCAAAATGATTCCAAAAATTAAAATTACATAGGGGAGATACGAGATCTCAAAATACAACCAAGACTATGTTTCCATCATTACGAAAACATAATCTACTAAGGCCACACTAGTAAATTACAACTGACTGTACAAAAATGCGTAAAATTAAACCATTCAAACAACATTCAACATAATAAAAGCATCAACTAAAATTAATCATACAAAACGTAATGCATAAATTATGTTGATTAATTATCCAAACCACCATTAAATCATGAGACGATTCCGTAATCCATCACGAGATTTCAATCAAAATCCAATGAAATTCATAATCAATATGAATTACAACAACATTATTTTAAACCCTTTTAAAATAACATGGTATCAAAAATTTTGTGAACTTTTTCACAAAAACAATCATACATTATCTTAATAATGTACAAAACAAAAAAACGGTATATAAAAAAAACGAAATTTTTTTTTTTATAATTACTGTTACTGTTCACGTATGAACAGTAGCAGGTACCCAAAAAATTTTTTTTTTTCTTTTCTTTCTCTCGGTTTATAACAAAACCGAAAAAAAAAACTATACAAAAAAAAACTTTGCAGTTGCTGCCAATTAAAAAAAACAGAAATTTTTTTTTTTTTATTCTGTGAACAGTACTCGGGCAGAAAAAAAATCAAATTAAACGGTTTTAATTCGATCATGCTTATATTAACTAGATCAGTACAAACAAAACAATATCTAATCGATATTAAACATTGATACAGACTAGATGATCAAAATTAACCTTTTAACATGAATATCTAGATCATTTTATACCGAAAATATAAAGCAAAAGGATGTTCATTAACATTCATATCAAATTCCATTTACGTTTTAATTCAATCATTATTAAATCAAAACATCTACACATTCATATATTATTATCTCAACCTTTTAAAATAACAATATTTGAATCAAAATGGATCCCAAAAAAAAAATCATACGGCACAAAAAAAATTTGCCGAATTGAAATTTTTTTTTATTCAGAATTATACAAATTCATATTTACGAAAAATCATATAAACAATTTCATAGCCCTATGGCTCTGATACCACTTGTGGGAAAATATCCGTATACTTCCCTTTAAATCATACAGGATTATAATGAAATTATGATTATATGATTAATAGTCATAAACGAAAATGCATAATAAGCGAGAGATTAGAAATAACCTTTCGCCCTTGCTTTAAAGGCCTAAGAACAATATCAAAGTAGATATCCTCTTAATCGTAGCACCCAAGACTGATCGAGATATGCCCTTGTTATTGCTAGAAAAATTAGAGAGAAAAAGAGTATGTATCTTTTTGCGTGTTGTGAATTAATGATGAATGAATTAGAGAGTTAGAATGAGTAAAACTCTTCCCATATACTCCCCTATCTCACGGCTCAAAAAGGAGAAAATAAGGGATTATTTTTCTCTTATTTTGTTACCTATATTAACAAAAATTCCTCAATGTATTTGGACTCTTTTTCGGTTATATTAGCTTCCATTTAATATAATGTTATACATATTATATTTGTCTAATATGTTGTCATACATTAATAAGGTCCATTACAACATTTTGCAGTGGATATATTAACATAACAATTATTATGACAATAGTATAATATATACTTCAATTATAAATATCGGTATATTTATAATCCTGCTAATTAAATATAACGGTTTATGTTAAATTACGAATTAACATTTTAATTCGTTTAAGCTCACATTATATACTACAACTAAATATAACATTTTATATTTAATTACGAATTACAGTTAATTCGTCTTAGCTAACATTATTTAATCGTTATTAAATAATTATATCATCATCACATTGACTAACCTTTTAGTCAAAACACCGACTAACCTTTTAGTCATTTAATAAGGCATCAATATGATTATTTTCTCCAATAATCACATCTCTCAATCACATCCTTTAGGTGTGACTTTTAGGGACCAGTTGATCACCGCCATCTGTATGACAATAACGTCAAACTTATCTAGCAAGCCAACCGTTATCGATAAACGTTAATCAACTGATTACAATACAAAGTATACCCTGTGAACCTATAGAGATTTATTTATGTTATTGCACTAACTGTGGAGGACACTGGCTCCAACAGGTGAAGGGTTACTCGATATCATTTACGTGTTTTTAATGTGTTTTCTATGTTAGTAATCATATTTAGAATAAGATTAGTAATCATAGGAGTTGGGTTGTTGATGATAGTTGTTGTTAGTTGATAATTGATATGAGAATTGATGATTTATGATAATAGTTGATGATGGTTGAGTTTAGAACAAATTGGAGTTGTGTTGACCCAAGTCACGGTCGTGAAACTCAGGTCACGAGCGTGAAATAGTGGCTGACCATATACCCTTGCGTAACAGAGAGTTTCACGGGCGTGAAATACAAGTCACGGTCGTGAATTGTGCACTTTCACTGCACTGACCCCTTTTTGTAAAATGATCATATCTCCTTCGTTACTTGCTTGTTTTGGGCTTGTGACATCCCGTTGGAACCGTAAGAGGATAAGCTATCACCTCCGTTTGGAATTTCTGCATTTGCATGTCTAGAACTCTAGTTATGACCGTTTGAAGTGGACCCTTGTTTTAATTGGTTTCCAAAGACGTTGTTTTGGAGAGGTAATCTATGTTCTTATTTATTATGCTTCATAAACTTGTTCAAATGCTTATGTATCATGTATTGATTCATTTTAATCATAGTTAAACTTATATAACTCCCTATTCACATGTTTTGTGACTGTTTTTGGTATGTCCCACTTTGAGTCCGTTTTTACAAATGATACGGTTTGAGCACTATTTTGTTATGTGCTTTGTACTCTCATTCCCTTGGCTACCTCCACGTTCGTAAGGCTGGAATGTCAGAACGGGGATGTATCCTACTGCTTAAATGCATGTCTTAGTGGGCATACGACGACGTTGTTGGGAGGCGAACGCTATGCGTTGATCGACCCGGCCGTCAAATGTTGTGTACTTGCGAGGTGGTGTTATTTGCATGTAGTGTACCGCTTGTTATGAGGCTTGTGCTCTTTTCCGCCTCTTTCGTGAATTGTTCTACCGAATTTGGGGTACTCGGCGTCTATGATTGACCGAGTCTAGGATGCGAAATGTTATCGCATGTCGAATCGGAAAATGTGATTCCGAGAATATGGCCAGGTTTAGACTAGGACCGTATTATTATCGTCGTGCTACCAGGAGGAAATTAGTCTACATATACGAAATGTAGCATCGTGTATGCGTTCAGGGAAATGTCTTATCCCGTGGATGCCTTTTAATCATACTTGCCATGTACACGGTGCTAGTGCGTTTCATTTACCGTGAGAGATGTCGTCAATGTATTGTATGTTGGTTGGATGATAATATGATTGGTTTATTCGTGATCTTTGGATGACTTGGCATGGTATGTTTGTCGAGTCTCAATCTTATCAAACTTATACCGCTAACGGTGAGATGCAAGCCCTAGTGAGCGTATTCGGTTGCCTAAGAGTGTATCCCCCGGGTCTATCTATAGCATGATGGTTACAAATTGTACTTCATATGCTCTTATCATTATATATTGAATTGCCTATCTATCCTTATCGTATTTCACATGTATATCTATATATGCATGCTTCTACTTTTGTATTTCCTTTTATGTACGTTTAATGTGATATGGCTGGGAGAACCCGGAGTTACTCCCCACTGACTGTGGCGTTCATGTTTTTCATGGATGAACAGGTTGCTTGATTGGATGGCTTTTTGCTTGTGGTATTTTGGGTTCGGGTGTGAGCTAGCGGGCGTGGTCCCTGGATTGAAACACCTCTAGACGATTTTAGCTAGTTGCTAATAACTTTGCTGTTGGATAACATTTTGAGAGACTTCGTCTCTTTGTTGTATTTCATACTTTAGTTTGTAATATTTGACACTCCTCGTATTTTCTATTTGCATGTAAAAAGGTTTTTAAAATACCGTATTTTTCGCTAATTAATTCACATGCTTGTATGTTTTATTTCCGCATTCGCGAGGGTTGTCACATCAGCTCCCTCAGTCGAACTTACACATACTCCATTATTAAGTGTAGATTTTTCCAAATCTAACCCATCTTTGAAAGTGCGAAATTTGTATCCATTAATGAAATAACGTTTCCATGTTCGCACCCTTTTCGAAGGACCTTGTGCTAAGGCAATGAGAACTGGATCTTTTAAGTTGTTTACCTATCATTGTTAAATTATTATCAAATTATAATACCTTCAGGTATTAAAAAAAATTGAAAAAAAAGAGTAATCTGGTGTTAGTATGTAGTATGTACTTACTTGTCCTCTAAACCATTGGGGAAATCTTGTGTCAAATTTGTTCCAAATATCCTCGGCTGTGAGAAATTGGGGATATTCTGTTTTGATATAATTTTCAAACATCCTATATTCATTATAAAAAATGTCGAATTAAGTAATAGTTTTTACATGCATGTTGTTATAATTAATTATTAATAATTAAAGTTTCAAAGGACGATTTTTTTACTTACACTTCGTTATGCTTCAATTCTTCTAAATCACAGTTAGATAAAACATATAAGTGTGCACGCTCATATTCGTTGTCTTCTAAAAATCTTTCACGACACTTTCCAGAACTAATTCCCCCGTGATCTTGAAAAATCTCGGGTAAGGTAGAATACGTAGGCTCTTTCAAGCTTACGTCGAGATCCTTGGCTTTTGTGTCCACGTTCTCTTCAAAATAAAAGGAACAGAAATTGACAATTTCTTCAAGCAAATACGCGTTGCATATAGAACCTTCAACACGCGCTTTATTTCCAATCTTTTTTTTCAAATGATTTAAGAACCTATAAAAAACTTGGATAAGATAGAATGAAATAATTAAAGTTAAAATTGGATAATTGTGGAATTAATTACCTCTCAAAAGGATACATCCACCTATATTGCACTGAACCACCCATTTTCAGTTCATACGGCAAATGAATTGGTAAATGCTCCATTGAGTTAAAAAAAGAAGGTGGATATATCTTCTCTAACTTGCAAATGATTTCGGTAATGTTGTTCTCGAGAGTAGTCATTTTTTCAACTTGTATCGATGAAGTACACAAATCTCTGAAAAATTGGCTAATCTCAGTTATTGCATTCCACTCATTCTTCGGGAGAAGGTGCCTTAAAGCCACTGGAAGTAAACGCTCCATAAACACGTGACAATCATGACTTTTCAATCCATGTAGTTTCAACTCGTGTTTATCAACACATCTACTCAGATCTGAAGCATAACCGTCCGGAAATATCAAACTTGGATATCCAATCACACAACACCTTCTTTTGTTCTTTATTCAAAATGAATGAATCCATTTTTCACTGTTTAGAACAAACGGTCAACATGTCCTCTTGTGCTTGTGGGGTAAACTTTGTCTTGTTTTTCACATCCATCACTCGCGAATTAACGTTTGTAAATAAACGTCAAGGCGTTTTTTGGGACTAAACGGACCGGGTATAAGTAATGATAGAAACATAAACTGTCTTTTCATACATAGCCAGGGTGGTAAATTGTATGGAGTGAGCATTACCGGCCAGCAGGAGTACGACTTTCCGTATTGACCGAAAGGTGCGAAACCATCAATACAAAGACCAAGTCGAACATTTCGAGGCTCACTTGCAAAAGAAGGATGAATGCGATAAAAATGTTTTCAAGCCTCGCCGTCACTTGGATGAGACATTATCCCACTGACACATGGATTTTCATGATGCTACCACATCTCTGCCGCAATTAGTTTTGTGGCATAAAGTCGTTGCAAACGCGGTCCTATTGGTAAATAAGTTAAAATATTTTTCCCAACCCTTTTGCCATTTGCATTCTTTTGTTTTTATATCGATCTCTACCACATTTTCTACACTTATCGAGAAGACTATCATCATCCCATGATAAGTGAATATTTGTATGATTTTAACCCCACTTTAGCTCGGTTTTGTATGTCATTTGTGCTTTGTTAAGCCATTTTATGAGCTAATATCGTCTTCTAGGCGAATTCATGTGTTCAAACCTGTTTTGTAGGGAAAGTGACGTTTCTACGCCATTTTTCTATATTCCCGAGCATTTGCCTAGAACCCGACTATTCGAAGAAGAAAGCTTGACCATGTGTAAGGCATTTCAAGAAGGTTCACTAACTTAAGAGAGAGAAGAAGCAAAGACGGTTTCGTAGTTGTCGGAAGATCAATCAATTGGGCGGAAGAATTCATCGCTTTACATCAAACCCTATCAAACAACCCGATTGTAGAAGTCAAGGGGGATGTTGGAAGTCAAGTCAAGCAAAGGAAGATGAAACGGTAGTCAACCGCTTCTAGAAGACCACATACCCGATCGGGTAAGTGTGTACCCGATCGGGTATCCTTACTGATCCAAGCATCACGGCTCCTTCTTCCTTATTTTTTCCTATGTGTTTAATACCCGACCTCTTCTCCACGAAACCCTAATACTATAAATAGATGCTCTAGTCACACTATCTCTCACACAATCTAATCTTATATCTCATACAATCTTCTTACATATCTTCTTTAGAATAATCTTTAGTTTTCTCTTTAGATTTAGTCTTTCTAGTTTAGATTATCTTCTACTTTTGTCTTTTGATCTTAGTTTATTTCTGTCCATTTCATATCAAAACATTAGTTTAATTCAATAAGAATTTCAATCTTTGTAGTCTACTTTGTTGGGTACAAGAGTTGTAATTCAAGGTACGGTATTTCTATGCGAAGGATTTCTATTGTCGTTATCGCTTTCATTGTTGATCGTCATCTAGGTATTCCTAATTTATCCTTTGTTTATTGTTCTTTCTTGTTTTCCATTTGATTGTTATTCTCTATTCATATCACTTAGATTCGTTTTTATGTTGTTATAATCATAGTTTCATTTGTCAGATTGTCATATAGTGTCGTCATTATCGCCACATAGAGAGTCTAAATTATTGTTAAAATCAACTAAATATGCCTATCTTAACTTTCATTGTTCATATCATCGTAGACATAAACATAATCATGAGTGAGTAGTCACCTATCTAGGGTGTAGGGTAGCCATGTTAGATTGATTAAAAGATGATAATTGGATAAAAGAAATTGTGCTTTTAAAACATTGTGTCTATGCATGTTTGGACTTTAACGATAGTTGACGATTCTTGATCACAATCATTGACTAGTATGGAATTCTTTTCCAAGGTAGACATACGAGATTTGAATAGACAAAGCATGACATGGTGGATTAAGACCTAGTAAATCGCATAAAAAGCCTGCTAGACCATCTGATCTATGATTGTAATGAACACACCATTCTTACGAACGCGCAATGAATTATTTGCATATCCTAAATCCAATTTCATCAATATGTCAATCTACATGTGTGAACCTATTTCCCTAGATGCTTCTCATTATTGTTAAATCATCATTTGCTTTATTGCTTTCATCTTTAATTGCTTTTATCTTATTTTCATTTATGCCTTTTGTTAGTTTAGACATCACAATTCCAATACCCAGAAAATCATTAGATAAAACTCAATTGTGAGACGATTCACAATCCATAGGAAACACCATCTCCCTGAGGATCGACCCCTACTTCCCTAATTACATTAATTTGTTATTAGCCTAGTCTGGGTAAATTATCTTTGTATTGGGCTTGCGACAGGCTCGATCAAATTTTGGCGCCGTTGCCGGGGAGCACGGTTTAGTTTTTCTTTTTCTTGTGATTTTTATCGCAATTAGTTTTATCTAGTCTTTAGGAACCCAAATTCCTTTAGACCTCTCTTGATTTTTCATCCTAGGTTTTCTATCTTATGCCCAGATGTTCTAGACTAGGGACCCCTATCTTTTTAGAACCCGACCTAGAAAGAACTCTGCGTAGGAGACGAAAGCTATTCAACGAAATTTCAAATGCTTCTGATATTTTAAGTTTAGATCGTATTCGTGAGAAATACTCGGATATCCTACCTAATCTTGAAGGAGAAGAAGATCCATTCTCATCGCCATTCCCAATAACTAATCAACTTTCAACCAACACTCCATCTTCATCTTCACAAAAGAAAATGGTTCGACTTTCCGACCATTCTAAACCCACCGCAGATACACTTCCAAGGGGTATCGCTACACCTCAAATTACAGCCCAAAACTTCGAAATAAAACCTGCCTTCATCAATTTAATAGAAAGAAATCAATTTGGTGGCAATGCCACAGAAGATCCCAACCTTCATATCCAAAACTTCTGTGACTATTGCTCCACGATTAGACAAACTGGAGTATCCCAAGAGCAGATTACGGACATGCTCTTTCCCTTCTCTTTAAGAGGAAAGGCAAAACTCTGGATCAACAGTCTTGACCGAGTTGCCTTAGGAATAGCCGACTGGGATTGTCTAGCTCTTGCTTTCTTTCAAAAGTACTTCCCACCAGAACGAACCGCACTCTTACGGAGTCAAATCATTGGATTCCTTCAGAGAGGCGACGAAAGCCTTCATGAGGCATGGGAAAGGTACAAAGAATTACAAAGAGAATGCCCTCATCATGGCCTTGATTCATGGTTCCAAGCTATTACCTTCTACAACGGTTGTTGTGGCAAATCGCGTCGTATCCTCGACTCCGCTAACAATGGTCATTTCGATCAAATCTATGTAGAAATAGCTAGTACGACTATCGAGTCAATGGCAATCCACGATTCTCAGTATAGCAACTCGCGTGCTATGCCACTCAAAGCAAAGCAGGATGATTCCAGTAAAGTAGCACTCCTAGAAGCCCAATTAGCCCTTCTGCAGCATCAAGTAGGAAGCTCTTCCCAATCCAAGGAACATATCAACGTCACTAACCACGTAGTGGTATGTGAGACATGTGGCATTGGAGGGCATAGTTTTCAAGAATGTAGAAGTTCAATAGAGCAAGTCAATACCTATCAAGGATATAGGCAAGGCAACGCTTTCTCAAACTTTTATAACGAAAACACAAAAAACCACCCATTTTTGTCCTACAAAAGTACCAACGTTCAAAATCCCCACCAACAAACTCAACAACCATTCATACCACACCAACCAAAGCCTTACAATCCACCTGGTTTTCAAAACCAAAGACCTTCATTCCAACCTAACTTTAACCAACCTTACCAAAATCAACACCAACCACCTCAAATTCAAAGCCAACCAAATGACTCAAGCTTGAGTAAAATTGAATCCATACTTCTGCAAGTTGTTCAAAAGCAGGATTCAATGTTTGCTCAACTTCAAAAGAGTGATCAAGCTCAAGGTGCTGCCATCAAGATGCTTGAAACTCAAATGGCCCAATTGGCTGCCTCTAATGCCCGAAGAAAACAAGGCCAACTCCCACCTCATGGTGAACAACCGAGGGACACCGAAAATGCTATCACCCTTAGGAGTGGTACCACTTATGCGGAACCTCAGCAACCCAAAGAACCAACAGTTGAGCCTTCACAAGTAGAGAGCCAAAAAGATTCTCAACCATCCACCGCAAAGGAAGCGGAAGACAAACTCGTTAAGAAGGATGAACCTGAAAAGGAACCCATCAAAATTCAAGTTCCATTTCCCCAACGTTTGAGGAGAAATCATAAGGAAACCCAGTTCGGTAAATTCATGGAAGTAGTCAAAAACCTCAAAGTAACTGTTCCCTTCACTGAATTAATCACTCAAATCCCTTCTTACACGAAATTCATGAAGGATATCTTAACTAAAAAGAGGACTCTAGATGATATAGAAATCATAGCATTCACCGCTGAATGCAGTGCGTTATTGCAAAACAAGTCCCCTCCTAAGTTAAAGGATCCTGGTAGTTTCTCTATACCTTGCACTATAGGCACCTACACTATTGATAAAACTTTATGCGATCTAGGTGCTAGTGTAAGCGTCATGCCCTATTCCATCTGTGAAAAATTAAATATGGGAATTCTTAAATGCACAAGTATCACCTTGCAAATGGCAGATCGTTCTCTAAAACAACCTATGGGAGTTTTAGAAGATGTACCTGTTAGAGTAGGGAGGTTTTTCATTCCAGTCGATTTCATAGTGTTAGATATGGCTAAAGATTCGCAAATCCCTATCATTTTTGGAAGGCCATTTCTACACACTGCGGGAGCAGTAATCGATGTCAAGAATGGAAAATTGACACTAGAAGTAGGTGATGATAAAGTCACCTACAACTTAAAAAGTGCAATGAAGAGCCCTATGCTTGAAGAGCCTTGCTGTTTCCTTGACATTGTCGACTCAATCATTGATGAATCCCTGTATCCGTCAATAATTGAGGATCCTTTAGAAGCAATTCTATTGTTAGAGGATATCTCTGAAAACGACAATTTTGAGATCAATGAGCTGGAAAGGGACTTGACTGGTAAAGAGATACCGTCTGAAGAAGTTGAGGAGTTCATAAGCTTAATTGATGCTCCTGCCAAGGCAAAAGTACATAAACCTGAACTTAAACCTCTTCCCTCAAATCTAAAATATGCCTTTTTAGATGAATCTGAATATTGCCCAGTCATAGTGAGTGCTCTCCTAGATGAAAATCAATTAAACTCATTATTGACTGTTTTGAAAAAACATAAGAAGGCAATAGGTTATAAGCTTGAAGATCTCACTGGCATAAGCCCTGACTTTTGCATGCATAGAATCAACTTAGAAGAAGGTCAAAAGCCTTGTGTTCAAGGTCAACGCCGTCTTAATCCTAACATGCAAGAAGTAGTTAAAGCTGAAGTTATGAAATTACTAGATGCTGGCATAATCTATGCAATTTCTGACTCGAAATGGGTTAGCCCTATCCAAGTTGTTCCCAAGAAAGGAGGAACAACAGTAGTCAAGAATAAAAAGAATGAGCTCATCCCCACAAGGATTGTGACGGGATGGCGTATGTGCATTGACTACAGAAAGTTGAATCAATCAACTCGAAAAAATCACTATCCTCTGCCCTTCATTGATCAAATGCTAGAGACGTTAGCTTGCCACAAATATTTCTGCTATTTAGATGGTTACTCAGGATTTTTCAAAATTCCTATCCACCCTGAGGACCAAGAGAAAACCACCTTCACCTGTCCCTATGGTACTTTCGCTTATCGCCGAATGCCATTTGGCTTGTGTAATGCACCTGCAACTTTCCAGCGTTGCATGACTAGTATCTTTTCCGATTTTGTTGAGACTATCATGGAAGTATTCATGGACGATTTTAGCGTCTATGGCATTTCCTTTGATAATTGTTTGACGAATCTGTCGAAAGTTTTAAAACGCTGTGAAGAAGTCGACCTTGTTCTTAATTGGGAAAAGTGTCACTTCATGGTGAACGAAGGTGTAGTTTTAGGACACATCATTTCCGAAAGAGGTATTGAAGTGGATCGAGCTAAGATCCAAGTTATTGAACAACTGCCACCACCTGCTAATGTAAAAGGAATCAGGAGTTTCCTTGGCCACGCCGGTTTCTACCGACGGTTTATAAAAGATTTTTCTAAAATAGCCAAGCCCCTGACTGAGCTCCTTTTTAAGGATGCACCTTTTAATTTAACAAAGGAATGCCTTGAGGCATTCAACAAAATCAAACGCGCTTTAATCACTGCACCTATAATCCAGTCACCTGATTGGAATCTTCCATTTGAACTTATGTGCGATGCGAGTGATTATGCCGTTAGAGTTGGTTTGGGGCAAAGAAAGGAAAAGTTCCTTCATGCAATTTACTATGCTAGTAAAACCTTAGATCCTGCCCAAATCAACTATGCCACCACTGAAAAAAAACTTATTGCCATTGTTTACGCCTTAGACAAATTCCGTTCTTACCTTATAGGATCAAAAGTCATTGTTTACACTGACCATGCTGCTTTGAAATATCTGCTTTCAAAGAAAGAGGCAAAACCTCGACTTATCCGATGGATCTTATTCCTTCAAGAGTTTGATCTAGAGATCCGGGATAAGAAAGGAGCAGAAAATGTAGTCGCTGACCATCTTTCAAGGATAAGAGTAATTGAAATAGGATTGCCAACACCAATTAATGACTCGTTTGCTGATGATTCATTGATGGCGATTGCTGACTCTTCTCCTTGGTATGCTGATATGGCCAAATTTCTTGTCAGTCGCCAGCTACCTTCTGACCTTTCTTATAACCAAAGAAAGAGATTTTTGCATGATGCAAAATTCTTTGTTTGGGGTGACCCTTATCTTTTCAAGCAGTGCTCTGATGGTCTTTACAGACGATGTATCCCCCAGTGGGAAGTTAAAGGAGTTTTAGAAGGATGCCACTCATCTGCTTATGGTGGTCATCATGGTCCGTCCAAGACTGTAGCCAAAGTCTTATAATTCGGGTTTTTCTGGCCCACAATGTTTAAAGATTCAAAAGACTTTGTTATGGCTTGTGACGCTTGTCAACGAATGGGTCAAATATCCAAGAGACATGAAATGCCTCAAAACGGCATATTAGAAGTCGAAATATTCGATGTCTGGGGTATTGACTATCAAGGACCATTCCCTTCTTCTAACAGAAATTGTTACATCCTAGTCGCTGTTGACTATGTTTCTAAGTGGGTAGAAGTAATTGCCACTCCCACCAATGATGCTAGAGATGTGATACGGCTATTTAAGAAGATCATATTTCCACGTTTTGGTGTACCCAGAGCCGTGATTAGTAATTGAGGAACTCATTTTGGAGAAAAGCAGTTAGACACTCTGCTTGCTAAATATGGTGTGTATCACAGACGAGGATTAGCTTACCACCCTCAGACCAGCGGTCAAGTAGAAGTCTCAAATAGAGAGTTGAAAACAATTCTTCAGAAAGTAGTCTCAAGATCTAGAATTGACAGGAGTAATAAGCTCGATGACATCTTATGGGCTTATCGCACAGCTTTCAAAACCCCGATTGGAACATCTCCCTATCGATTGGTTTATGGAAAGGCCTGTCATCTTCCTGTCGAGTTAGAGTATAAAGCTTACTGGGCTATCAAAGAACTAAATTTAGACACTAAGCTTAGCGCCGATATACGACTTTTGCAACTCAACGAACTAGAAGAATTTCGTTTGCAAGCTTATGAGAATTCTAGGATCTACAAGGAAAAAACGAAGCGTTGGCACGACAAGAGGATAATTAAAAAAGAGTTTAATGTCGGTGACCAAGTACTTCTTTTCAACTCCCGTCTGAAAATTTTTCCGGGAAAACTTCGATCACGATGGTCTGGACCATTCACTGTCACATATGTGAGCAAGTACGGCTATGTGGAACTAATGACTAGCAATGGTGAGAAATTCAAAGTTAATGAACACAGATTGAAACTCTACTATAGCAATTCTATCATCGGATGTTTAGATATTGTCTATACGGAGCGTCCATCCCCAACCCAATGATTTCATAGAAAAATTCGTCGAGCAAGACGTTAAACAAGCGCTTCTCGGGAGGCAACCCGTGTTTTCCCTTTTTGCATTTTTATTTTTGTTTTTCCCTTTTACGTTGTTTTGTTAGATTTCTTTGCAGATGAAAGAGTTTTTGAAGAATCTCTGAAGACCTTCCTTGTCAAGTCCAAAAGACTAGCTTGGGGGAGTCCGCGCTGACTAGTAAGCTTCATTCTTCTTTCATATTTCCTTTCTTCCCGTTAAACATCTCATTGCATATTTAGTTTTTGTGCTCACATTGAGGACAATGTGATGTTTAGCTTGGGGGAGGGATTGCATTTTCCCATTTTGCATTTTATTTATAATTTTCAGAGAAGATTTTAGAGAGAAATTTTAAAATTCTTGAACACAATTGAATGCTTTTCATGCTTTGCTTGCTTGTCTATTATGCTATCATGTTACGATTTCCCAACCTTAGAGCTTTCAAACCATAATGATTCAATATTCATTGAATTTTGCATACATGGGGAACTCTTGTACACAGTAGGCATGGGATGAATCTATAGATGAGTACGCTTGATCTTGACATTTGGCAAACTACATATATTGTAAGGTAGAACCTCCTTAGACTGGTACATCCATACCCAGTCTCATCTAGGTGTGTGTAGTTCTCCTTGTGATGTGTGTCATGTCAAAACGCATAAGTATGGTTCTCATTTCATTTCTATAACCATTGCATTCATGATTAACTAAGATTTGAAGCCTTTTTCACTTTAAGTTGCCCCTCAAAATTAGCCCCTTCATACAAATGCTTCACAAAAATAATAGCTACAAATAAAAACTGCCTATCTTTTGAGCTAGTAGCTAGACTATTGTGTATGGGTTCTCTTTTGAGAAGATTTTGTTATTATCTGTCAAAGTGAATTTGGAAGAACAAAAAAGTTCAAGAAGTGAAGTTATGTTCAAAAGAAGAAAAGAAAAAATGTAGAAAAAATGAAAAGAAAAAGAAATAAGAGAAGAAGTTGTGAGTATCTCCTCAAAATGTCAAATCAATAGAAGGAGTTTACCCTTGTGTTTCGTGTGTAATAAGCCAAATTGTTACTTCTGGCTTCATCGTTCGTTTTGTGGGAATTAATCGAAAGTTTGGATTGAGTATTCATTTATCATTGGTCAGTTGCTAGCTCATTCTAACCTTCACATGACCATAACTATTTGTCCACCTTTCACCCATTTCCCAAAGCCTTCTTCTTATTTTTCGGCTTCTTTTCTATGTGCATTGTGATCTTTGACTTGTGTTTTGAATTGTTTACCATATTAGACTGCGGACACATTTTCATAAGTCGTAGATAGGTGAGTGTCTCAAAAACATTTACACATAAAGAAATCACCTTTTTACATACATTGAGTGTTCGAGTGTACCGTAAGAGTCCATTTGTCAAAAGATCATGCAAGAGCCGAAATCTGTAGTGAAATTCTTTGCGCTACGCCGTTATGTAAATCTCAGCCATGTTTATATATCATTCTTGCCCACGTTGCTTTTGGGTTATGATTCATTATGTTTTCAAAGTCTTACGTTGAGATTTGTTTCTTGATGGTATAGTAGCCAATGCTTGCAACCTTGTCCTGGTATTGTTTGTTATGTTTGCTTGAGGACAAGCAAAGGTTTAGATTGGGGGAGTTTGATAAGTGATTATTTGTATGATTTTAACCCCCACTTTAGCTCGGTTTTGTATGTCATTTGTGCTTTGTTAAGCCATTTTATGAGCTAATATCGTCTTCTAGGCGAATTCCTGTGTTCTAACCTGTTTTGTAGGGAAAGTGACGTATCTACGCCCTTTTTCTATATTCCCGAGCATTTGTCTACAACCCGACGATTCGAAGAAGAAAGCTTGACCATGTGTAAGGCATTTCAAGAAGGTTCACTAACTTAAGAGAGAGAAGAAGCAAAGACGGTTTCGTAGTTGTCGGAAGATCAATCAATTGGGCGGAAGAATTCATCGCTTTACATCAAACCCTATCAAACAACCCGATTGTAGAAGTCAAGTCAAGCAAAGGAAGATTAAACGTTAGTCAACCGCTTCTAGAAGACCACATACCCGATCGGGTAAGTGTGTACCCGATCGGATATCCTTGGTGATCCAAGCATGACGACTCCTTCTTCCTTATTTTGTCCTATGTGTTTAATGCCCGACCTCTTCTCCACGAAACCCTAATACTATAAATAGATGCTCTAGTCACACTATCTCTCACACAATCTAATCTTATATCTCATACAATCTTCTTACATATCTTCTTAAAAATAATCTTTAGTTTTTTCTTTAGCTTTAGTCTTTTTAGTTTAGATTATCTTCTACTTTTGTCTTTTGTTCTTAGTTTATTTCTGTCCATTTCATATCAAAACATTAGTTTAGTTCGATAAGAATTTCAATCTTTGTAGTCTACTTTGTTGGGTACAAGAGTTGTAATTCAAGGTACGGTATTTCTATGCAAAGGATTTCTATTGCCGTTATCGCTTTCATTGTTGATCGTCATCTAGGTATTCATAATTTATCCTTTGTTTATTGTTCTTTATTGTTTTCCATTTGATTGTTATTCTCTATTCATATCACTTAGATTCGTTTTTATGTTGTTATAATCATAGTTTCATTTCTCAGATTGTCATATAGTGTCGTCATTATCGCCACATAGAGAGTCTAAATTATTGTTAAAATCAACTAAATATGCCTATCTTAACTTTCATTGTTAATATCATCGTAGACATAAACATAATCATGAGTGAGTAGTCACCTTTCTAGGGTGTAGGGTAGCCATGTTAGATTGATTAAAAGATGATAATTGGATAAAAGAAATTGTGCTTTAAAAACATTGTGTCTATGCATGTTTGGACTTTAACGATAGTTGACGATTCTTGATCACAATCATTGACTAGTATGGAATTCTTTTCCAAGGTAGACATACGAGATTTGAATAGACAAAGCATGACATGGTGGATTAAGACCTAGTAAATCGCATAAAAAGCCTGCTAGACCATCTGATCTATGATTGTAATGAACACACCATTCTTACGAACGCGCAATGAATTATTTGCATATCCTAAATCCAATTTCATCAATATGTCAATCTACATGTGTGAACCTATTTCCCTAGATGCTTCTCATTATTGTTAAATCATCATTTGCTTTATTGCTTTCATCTTTAATTGCTTTTATCTTATTTTCATTTATGCCTTTTGTTAGTTTAGACATCACAATTCCAATACCCAGAAAATCATTAGATAAAACTCAATTGTGAGACGATTCACAATCCATAGGAAACACCATCTCCCTGAGGATCGACCCCTACTTCCCTAATTACATTAATTTGTTATTAGCCTAGTCTGGGTAAATTATCTTTGTATTGGGCTTGCGACAGGCCCAATCATCCCAAAACAACATACATCCTATTTCACACGCATCTATCTTTTCATATGGGAGTTGAAGAGCTTTAAGAATATTTTTGGTTTCATAGAAGTTACGCGTCATAACATGATTTTCAGGAATAATGTCCCCTATAAATAACGCGATACCATCTACACATTTGTGGGGTAAATTGTATTCACATTTCAAAGTTACCAACCGGGAAGCTGACTGCAACAGAGAGATACGACTCCCCTCATACACCGGTTTATTGGCATGTTCCAACATTTTGAAAAAGGCTAGTACATTAGGATTTGGAGATTCATCAACCTTTTCGGCGTCAACATTTTCCCTTATAACTTCATTAATGTTGTCGCGCAACGCATCCTCCACCATATCCCTATAAGGATTGCCAGACCTCTCCTCAACGGGAAAATTCTCACCATGGCACACCCAATCATAATAGTCATCGCAAAAGCCCCAAAGCCCTAAGTGTTTTCGTACTTCTTGTTTGACTAAAAATTTTCTATTTCTACACTTTACACATGGGCACCTAATTTCCTTACATCTACCGTAATCTTCTTGTTTCTTAACATAATTAATGAATTTATTAACGCCCATTACAAACTCTTGCCTTAATTTTTTATTACAATCCAATCTTTCATACATCCATGCTCGTTTTACTCTTTTCATTTCAAATCTACATACACGTTTATGATTATTATAATCGACTTAAATAAATATTCAAAACAATAACAACAATCAAGAACTAAAAGTTTACTAATAGCAACAACAACAACAACAACAACAACAACAACAACAACAACAACAACAACAACAACAACAACACCAACAACAACAACACCAACAACAACAACAACAACAACAACAACAACAACAACAACAACAACAACAACAACAACAACAACAACAACAACAACAACACAACAACAACAACAACAACAACAACAACAACAACAACAACAACAACAACAACAACAACAACAACAACAACAACAACAACAACAACAACAACAACAACAACAACAACAACATTCATACTCCAACCTCCAACCTCCAACCTGCAAAAAAACACAATATTTTGAGCTCATGGGTCCTTATCTCTCCAACCTAAACTCATCTTTGAATCTTTCTTACCATTAGTAAATACTAATCATTTAATTAATTGTTATGAGACGAAAATTCGGCAAAAGTTCCCTACAGTTCTCCAAATACACAATGTAGAATGACTTGTCACTCGACATATGTATTCAGAGAACATTAAAGGAACTGTCAACCAAAATTAATCGTCAAATAACAATTAAAAAAATAATTAGTTTTTACCACCTAAATGGCATAAAAGATTCAAAGACAGTCCCAAAACGGGGACTATTCAAGAATTACACCTAATGTGTAATTCTTGAACGGGTACTAAGTCTATCATATATGAACAACATTTCCTTAATAATTGTGCCAAAAGTAAAGGTAGACAAATGACCAGGACGGAGGGAGTAATAATAATTATACTATATTAATAATTATAACAATTCAAAGATGGGGTGGGAGCAGGGGCAGGGAGGGGGTGGCGGCGGCAGGGAGAGGGTGGTGGCGGCAGGCCACGGCGGCGCCGGCAGGGAGGGAAAGAGGAGAAATAAGGGAAAGGGGAAAAGGAGGAAAGAGGAGGGGGGGACGGTTCCGGCCAGGGGATGGGGTGGCGCCAGCAAGGAGAGGAAGAAGGTGGCGCCGGCAAGGGGATGGGGTGGTTGTTGGAGTAAATGTCCTCAACAATAGTGCGATCACATAATTAAACCTCCATAATAAGAATACAAAGGGATGATGAATATTATAGTCAACTGGTCAACATAAATCGGTAACGATTGGCTCAATTGAGTTTGACGTTACTGTCGTATGACGGTGGTGATCAGTTGATCCCTTGAGGTCACACCTAAAGGACAATCCCCTAATCATGTACATTAATTAATTGTATCGTGATACAGATTAATTAATCCCTTAAAATGAACAAAATTTAAATTGTGAGTGAGAAATATATCATATTGTAATATGATTAAATAAGATTCATTTTGGTAATTTAATTGTTATATTACTAAGAATGCATTATGTTTATGAAACATTTGAGATAAGTGAAATTGGTCGATTATAATTACAAACTGTTGTAGATTATATTAACCAAATATGAGATAACCCATTTTATTTACATGTAGTTATTAAATGTGACTTAAAATGTTAAGTCCAATTTATTTGTTATGAAATTGCATTTAAATTAGTTAAATGTACATTTATAAGCCTAATTACATGTTACATGTCACATGTCACACTTGTGACAAATGACAAATTGCAAAAATAAAATGGACACCCATATTACATGGGTGCACCGGTTTTTGTGGTGTTGGTGGGTATGATTTTAGTTTGTTTTTTATTCTAATTGAGAATTAGAACAAATCATTACTACAATAATCCATACACTCAACCTTACATTGTGAAGAACAATGTGAAAATGACAACACCCCACCCATGTGGGGTGTTGTGTGACAGGTTCTCCCAAGCCAAAAGAGGGCTTGTTTTTCCTCTTATTTATTCTATACTATCTCATATATTTTCATACATGCAAAATCACTACTTCTCTCTAACATCTCACTAAACTTAAGAAGTTTACACAATACTTAGAGTTCATATTTTCTAATAATATACTAGTGTAGTATTAAGAGTTATTAGATCATTTTAAAGGGTTACTACATTTAATACTGGTGTAGTATTATTTTGTAGAGATTAAGGGTAGTCTTGGGTGCAACTAATTGGAGAGTTTCTAATTTGAAACTTGGAAGATCATCCTTCTCATTCTAGCTCAAGAACAATATTTGAAAGGAGTTCAAATATTGTGCCCATATTTTCATAATCAATGTAAGAAATGGTTCTTTCCTTTATATTTTGTTATGCATGCATAAGGTCCTAATAGTTTAAGAGTAAACTATTAATAAGATGATATTAAAAATGTCTAATATCGAGTTTAAGAAACTTACAAGTGGTATCAGAGCCAAGGTTGTTGCATGCATAATCGATTTATAGTTTTTTCGAGTTATGGTAACTTAAAGAAAACTAGTAATTTGTATTTTATAAGATAAAATCACAAAGTTATTTGCATGTCAATATATTCTGGTCCTAACATGATTTTAGGTCATTTTGATGATTTATGGAAATTTATAGTGCTCAAATATGATTTTTAGTATTTTTATTACATTTTAATGAGTAAAATAATGTTTAAAATGCTAAAAATAGTTAGAATTACCTTCTGACCTTGAAATTTTTACACAATATCACATGCATTTTACTTACTGTTTGTAAAATGTCATGTGAAGTGGATTTGTTTCGTGTGATTTATGATTTTTATATGATAAAATGAAATAAATAAAGGTCAAATGGTTAAAAATGTTTCCGCTTTGAATCTGACCATGAAATTTTAGTATGTTGTCACATGCATATTTTCTTGTCAGACTACAAAATTTCAGACTGATGTGATTTGTGTAGCATGATTTATGAATTTTTAATATAAAAATGGCATAAATAGTGACTAATTTAGCATATATAGCTAAAATATTTTTCATGTCATGAGAAACTTTTTCCTGGTTGCATAAATGTCCCAAATTTCAGATCTAAAGTTGAAAATTTAATATGATTAATTTTTGCATGCTTTATGTATTTTATTTGATAAAACCGATAAAGCGCGACCATTTTTCTCAAAACTCGATTCGAAATTTTAAACCATGATTTTTGACAATATGAGTGTCATGGAAATGTTCCAGAATGTACAAAAATTTAAAATTCAAATTTTGAAATTATTGTAATTAAATTTGGATTTATTTGATTAAAATATGATTTTAAAAGTCTAATATGAGCAATTATATAACAACAAGTTGAATTATTGTCAAAAATTGAGTGATGACTAATTTTTGAGGCCTAAATGAGTTGGGATAATTAACTTGGACTTAAATATGATTAAAGTATTGTTTGGTGATTTTAAAGTGTTATTATCACGCATTTCCGTAAAACCAGGTTATATTCGATATAAACCGTTAATTAGTGCGATTTGGCATTTAACATGAGCATGTTTTGTACATATTATAATGCTGCATTTTATTTATGAATGTCATATTTTCAATTTATGAATGTCATATTTTCAATTTATGAATGTCATATTTTGGTTTATGTAATTTGGAATTATGTAATTTTTCCTTGTATGGCCTTAGTTTTAATCGATATTGTCCGAAATGTAAGGGAATATTGATTCGGTTGTAATTTAATGTGATCTCGAATCACTTTTATTGTATTATTTTATTTTACAAATGTATAATAGGAAATTATTGTAATTTTATTATATATTTTGTAAATAATTGTAAAACCGGAGTTTCCCAAAGACGGTGCAATTCGGAAAGGAGTTCCGAGAGAGAGACGGTGACCTTGGGAGGCGTGCTTATGAAGTTCAAGGGACCAAAGGAGTTGGTTTCCGAACTTGTAATAGATTATATGATTTTCTATTCTAGGAAAGGCCATACTAGGAGTTTTATTTTTATGCTTGCATTTTATTTAATATGTTTGCATGCATTGCCAAATCGCCATAACATGACATGCATATTTTATCGAGTATTCGACCGTGTCAATTAAAATTATCATTAATTCTTCAATTTAATTCACTTAAACGAGATAGATAATAAATTGTCATGACCTCTCATATTAAATAATTGAGATCAAGCCTTACCAAATGATAGAACCCATGAATCCCAATTTCGCAAGGAAGTAGGCTCGCCTCACCGGGGTGCTAAACGTGTTACATTGGGTAAGTGGGGTAATAAAGGTTATTATTTCGAAATTTGGATTGAGCTCAACGGAAGTATTCGCGACCGTAGCCGCATGTGTTCCGGGCTTAAGATAAATATTAAAGTAATATTATCAACCGAGAATTCTAATGTAGAATCGATTAAAGAGTTAATCCACCGAATTATGTTGATAAGGGATGAATCGGCTTACCGTGCCCAAGTTGATATGAATTTAAATCTCGGAATCATTTATGATAGTTGGGTAGAGGTCACTATATAAATGCTTAACTTGTTTAAAATGTTTGCAAGTTTAAAACGATAATTGTTAATTATTTCCTCCATCTCCTTTTGTAGTTTCATTTTACCGCAATGGATACATCTCATTCTACCGTACCTATCACCATTGATTCATATCACAAATCATTTGATGAAATTTGCTCTCAAAATAATCTTGATACGACTAGAGAACTTCATTTGGGAATAGGTTCCGACGGGAATCTCAACTTTGTTACCTCCTCCAAACCCCCTTTGCCAAAACTTTTGGTGAAAGAGTCTTGGGAAGACAATCTCACCAAGAAGATGAAATCCTTGTCTTTGGAAGCAAGGAGAGATCAAGAGGCAAGTGGGAGTATAAGAAAGAAAAGTCTTGCACCTAAAATAAAAGGGTTCAAAAATGAGAGGAAGAAAGGTAAAAAGTATAAGAGAAACGGAAGAGGTAGTAAGACTACCAAAGGTCCGCAATTCCATGATGAATGCAATTATTGTCATGGCATGGGCCATTGGATGAGGAATTGTCCCATCTACTTGGAGCATATTAGAGATGGACTAGTGATTCCACTCGGTAATACTCTCTCCGAAATTTTTGTTATTGATATAAATTATACCTCCACCTCAACATGGGTATTGGATACCGGTTGTGGTTCTCACCTTTGTAATCATTTACAGGGGCTAAGAAACGTGGAGAAGCTAGGCAAGGGTGATGTGGATCTACGACTTGGAAATGGAGCTAGGGTAGCCGCCACTTTTAAGGGGACCTACGTACTTGTTTTAGCTACTGGTTTTGAATTGTACTTGAATAATTGTTATTTTATACCTTCTTTGTCTAAAAACATAATATCCGTAGCCATGTTAGATGATGTGTGTCGTTATACACCAAAAATAAAACCTAAGTCTACTAACTAAGAAGATAGCGGAAGTAGGGTCGATCTCCACAGGGAGGAAACTAACTAACTGTAATTTAAATCTATCAGTAACAATCTGGGGGTTTTGAATTTGGATTAACTAACTAAATAAGATTAAAGGAAGAGAAATAAAGATAGAAATAAAGATAGAAATAAGTATGAAATAAATCAGACAAAAAGAGAATATGCTAGGATTCGGCCCACTGCAGTATCGACATGTACGGGTCAACTAAGTCAGTCAATCTATCAATGAGAAGAGCAATGGTTTTCTCCTCTCGGTCTCAAACCACCCTAGGGATTTTCCTAATTAACTCTCGTCCTCTTAGGAGTCACCTATAGATCTAAGCAAGCCTTCCCTTCCAATCTCTCGATCCAGGTCGGGGTTAACTACCTAGCCTAGTCTCCTGCGTGCACTCATTCGACTAAACCTCAATTAAATTGCTTTATACTGATTCTCATATTCAAGACTAACTAAAATAATCTATCCTAACATGCCTCTACTACAGTTTCCCTCATCCCAACATACAAGAGAATTAGCTACTCATGCTATTAACGATGCTAGCAAAGACGATTGAACATATGACATTAGACATAATAAAATCGTAGTTAACAAGCATGAACAATAACAAAGCAGTAATTAAGAAAGAGAAACAGTAATTAAGACTAAGATTAAGAAAGAGAGAAAAGAAGAAAGGAGTTTACAATCTTAGCAAATCCGGCGTAAAGAACAAATCCTACGTCGATAAACCCGAATGCAAACCAAAGATAAAGTTTAGAAACTAATGAAAGATTAAAGCTAATAATTCCGAACCCTAAGGGTTCAGAATCCTAATGATTCTGAATCCTAAGGGTTCAGAATCCTAATGATTCTGAATCTCCTAATGACGACGGATAAGAGTTTATATAATGCAAAACATAACTCTTAAACCTAATTAAGCTATGGACTTAAGGCCCATGATAGATTCTACTCGATCGAGTAACAATTCTACTCGATCGAGGACTTTATTCTAGGAAATCACTCGATCGAGTAACAATTCTACTCGATCGAGCAACTTTTCAGCAGCTACTTATTCGATCGAGCACAGGACAGCTCGATCGAGGTCTTTCTTCCTTCAACTCTCCTCGATCGACTAAATGTATAATCAATCGAGGTCTTTTGGCTTGGCACATAGTGTTGGTCATGACTTTGGCTTGATAGTGAACGGTTTCACGCTTCCCATGCAAGAGCTTCCGTCCCGTTCATTCCATTCTCCTAAATGCATGCAAAGTGGACTGTTTTGGCTCGGTTTTCGCTACTACACAGCTTGTACCTACAAAATAGTAATGAAAGTACAAAGTAGCCAAATAGGGGCATATGGCGATATAATATCACCTAAATGACATAGAAATGCGTGCAATAAATGGACTATAAAGTCTATATAAAATACACGCATCATTAGACATGGAAGGTTTTACTTTTGCAATCAAAAACAATTGTTGTATGATTTCAAAGAATGACTTGGTCTTAGGCCAAGGTAATTCTATTAATGGTATTCATGTTCTTGAGACATCAAATTCAACTAGAGATATCTATAACATTCAATCAAAAAGACTCAAGTCAAGTGATCCAAATGAGTCATACATTTGGCATTGTCGATTAGGTCACATAAATGAGAATCGCATCAAAAGACTAGTATCGACTAGTATAATTAAACCGTTTAATTTTCAATCTTTTGGTATATGCGAATCTTGTCTCCTAGGGAAAATGACTCGTAATCCTTTTAGTGGTAAAGGGACACGAGCAAGCGAGCTATTGGGCCTTATACATACCGATGTATGTGGACCAATGACTATTTCTGCTAGGGGTAATTATGACTACTTCATTACATTCACAGATGATTTAAGTAGATATGGGTATATTTACTTAATCAAATATAAAAGTGATGCTTTTGAGAAATTCAAGGAATTTCAAAATGAGGTAGAAAACCAATTGAACAAAAGGATCAAAACATTACGATCCGATCGTGGTGGTGAGTATCTTCGTAATGAATTTGATTCACACTTGAAGAATTGTGGCATTGTATCACAACTATCTTCACCTGGAACACCTCAACTTAATGGTGTGGCCGAAAGGAGAAATCGAGCCCTACTTGATATGGTTCGATCTATGATGAGTCAAACCGAGTTGCCAGACTCGTTTTGGGGATTTGCAATCCAAACTGCCATAATATCATTGAACAAAAGCCCGGCCAAAGCAACCGAAAAGACTTCATATGAGATGTGGAAAGGGAAAGTCCCAAATTTGTCCTATATGAAAATTTGGGGATGCGATGCTTTTGTTAAGGTAAAGACCGACAGTAAGCTAGCCCCAAGATCCGAAAAGTGCATTTTCGTAGGTTATCCAAACAACTCTCGTGGTTACTACTTCTACAAACCTCAAGAAAGCAAAGTGTTTGTGTCTAATGAGGCTGTCTTTTTAGAAAGGGAACATATTTCTAAAAGCCAGAGTGGGAGAAAATTTGAACTTAACGAAGTTCAAGAGCCACAAACTGAAGAGGAGACATTAGAAGATGTTCCTTCGTTGTCCAATTCTGTTGTTATACCATCTGTACCTAGGAGGTCCGGAAGGGTTAGTCACCAACCCGATAGATACATAGGTATTATCGCAGAAAATAACAATTTTGACTTGTTACTTTTAGAAAGTGATGAACCCACGACCTACAAAGCTGCCATCTCTAGTTCGGATTCCAATTTATGGCTAGAAGCCATGAAATCCGAAATGAATTCTATGTATGAAAATCAAGTTTGGGACTTGGTTGATTTGCCTGAAGATGTGAGACCTCTTCAATGCAAATGGATCTTTAAAGTAAAGAATGGCATAGAAGGACATGATGATGTCTACAAGGCAAGACTCGTTGCAAAAGGTTTCACTCAAATTCATGGTCTCCACTATGACGAAACTTTTGCTCCTGTAGCCATGCTAAGATCTATTCGGATAATGTTAGCGATTGCCGCATTTCATGACTATGAAATATGGCAAATGGATGTCAAAACCGCCTTCCTAAATGGGTATTTAGAGGAGGAAGTGTATATGATACAACCCGAGGGTTTTGTAGATCCAAAAGATCCTAACAAAGTATGCAAGCTTAAGAGATCCATTTATGGTCTTAAGCAAGCATCGAGAAGTTGGAACCATCGTTTTGATCATGTTATAAAAGAAAATGGTTTCACTCGAAGTGTCGAAGAACCATGTTTATACATGAGATTTAGTGGGAGAAATGTTGTCTTCCTTATATTGTATGTAGATGACATACTTCTCATTGGGAATGATTTACCAATGCTTACCTTTGTCAAGGGGTGGTTGGGAAATCATTTTCAAATGAAAGATTTAGGAGAAGCACAATGTTGGAGCTAGTGTCCTCCACAGTTAGTGCAATAACATAAATAAATCTCTGTAGGTTCACAGGGTATACTTTGTATAATAATCAGTTGATTAACGTTTATCAATAACGGTTGGCTTGCTAGATAAGTTTGACGTTATTGTCATACAGATGGCGGTGATCAACTGGTCCCTAAAAGTCACACCTATAGGATGTGTTTGAGAGATGTGATTATTTGAGAAAATAATCATATTGATGCCCTATTATATGACTAAAAGGTTAGTCAGTGTATTTGACTAAAAGGTTAGTCAATTTGATGATGAGACGATTATTTAATAATGATTAAATATAGTTAGCTGAGACGAACTAACTGTAATTCGTAAATTAAATATAAAATGTTATATTTAATTGTTGTATATAATGTAAGCTAATTAAACATAAACCGTTATAATTAATTGGCAAATTATAAATATACGGATATTTATAATTAATGATGTATTATAATGATGTCGGTCCATGACAAATGACGATTATAATATATTACATTATATTGGAAGCTAAGATAACCGAAACAAAAGTGTCCAGATACACTCTGTTTTTCGGTCAATGGGTAGTTATTTTGAGGAGACAAAATCTCCTCATAAAACCTACTATGAGCCGTGAGAAGCAGTAAGAGGGGAGAGGAATTGAGTTTATAATTCTAACCCTAATTAATTCTCAAAGAAGCCTCCATCTCATTATACACACAACACAAGGAAAAAATGTTAACAGTAACTTTTCACAAAAACACAAAACCTCCTTCTCATCAGTGAGATCGTGTAAGAGGTTCTCTTTCTAGCAAAAGAAAAGGGTATTTCTCGGAGCATCTTGGGTGCAACGATTAGGAGGATATCTACCTTGATATCTCTGTTCTTTACGCCTATTGCTAGGACCGGAGGTTGATTTCTATATCTTTTCTTTGTTTTCGTTTATGACTCGATAATCAAATTATTACTTTTCGTTATAATCCTATAATAATTGTATTGTGGTAATACCGTTTTCCCACAAGTGGTATCAGAGCATAGGCCACGAAATTGTTTTAATTTGATTTCATAAATCGAAACAGGTTTTTCCTGCTGTGTGTTTGTCTCGATAGAGGACTTGAGTGTCTCGATCGAGAGGTTTTTGAGAGTTTTTGTCTCGATCAAGTTCTCGTGTGTCTCGATCGAGCAGTTTTGTTTTTCTCAAATTTTAGGTCGATCGAGTAGCTTGATTCGCTCGATCGAGGACTTTAGTGTCTCGATCGAGTGATGTTTATACTCGATCGAGGTCCCTGTTTGTCGACTAGGAAGAATTAGTCGATCGAGTAAACAGTATACTTGATCGACACGTTTTCTTTACGATCGAGAGACTTAATTGTTTAATTTCTTCTCGATCGAGCTACTTACAGAATCGTATTTCGTTTCGTATTCGTTTTCATTTAGATTTATTTTTTTATTTTTAATCTGTTAAAATAACATACAATAGATTTGTAGATGTTTTAATTTAATAAAGATTAGATTAAAATGAAAATGGAAATGATGTTGAATGAGTTTATCATTTGAAAGGATATTAATTTTTCCCTATTTTGTCGATAAAGACCATCTTGCAGAAAAAACAATTTCTGTCGAATTTTTTTTTCTGTTTTTCTGCTGCATACAAAGTTTTTTTTTTGGGCCTATAATTGTACATCATTCGGATTGTGTATAATTAATGTGAAACGGTTCACATATGCTAAATATCTTACATTTTAAAGAAGTTTGAAATGTTTTAGGATGGTTCATTTTATCAGTAAAATGAATCGAGATTGTAATTAATGTGGTAATTACAGAATCACCACATAATTATAATCTATGTTAAAAGGGTGGTTTGGATAATAAAACAACGTAATAAATGTATTATGTCTTGCATGTTTTATTTTAGTTGGTGCTTTTATAATATGTTTTGGATTGTTTGAATGAATCTTTAACGTATTTTTACAATCAGTTGTAACTTAGTGTGGCGTTAGTAGATTGTGTTACCGTAATGATGGTAACATAGTCTTGGATGTATTTTGAGATCTCGAATCTCCATTATTTTTAGTTTTGGGTTTTGAAATTAGTATGTAATAAATAGGATCAATGTAATTTTATTTGTTGTAATTTCAAAGAAGACTAAAGTTGGAGATTGGAGCTCACTCCCGCTACATGGACCAAGAAGGGTGATCAAGTCAAGCTTCGAGGGTCCAATCGGTTGGATTCCAAGTTGTATTTCATTCTTTTTGGTAGGATAGGCCACACTAGGACATGTTTTTCCTTTTACGTTTTTCATTCTCGTTTACTTTCCATCACATGTTAGATAATTGCATCATATTCCGCCTAAACCAAACCACCTAAACTAATAATGCATGAAATTGATTCATTCAGTCTTGAATATTTTAATCATGGACATACAGATGTCACTCGCTTTTAGGGCCATCACCTTAGTTAAATCATTCTCGAGTTGCTAGACATTCGTGCACTTAAAATGAATTTAAGTTAAGATGATGGGACCTTCCCCTATAAATAAAATTGAGACTAGTCTTTATAGGGAAAACTACTATGAACCCCTTCTTCGTTGGAAGTCATAATATGACCCCTTCTACGTTGGGTAAGTAGTGAGTGTTGACCTATTTTATCTCAACATTATAGTACGAGTAATATCTCGTGATTATGATGGACTTAAAAGATAGAATTTATAGAAATTTATCGACCAGGAATTCTAAAAGTAGAATTAGCCAAGAGGTTGGCTTATCAATTTACAGGAATTGAGTCTTGGGATCATTTATACAATTCTTGAGGGAGGTCAATTGTATAAATGCACGAGTCATCGCATTAAACAGTTTTTCATTAGACTCAAAATTAAAACGATGAAACTTATCATATTTATTTTCTTTTTCACAGTTTTCGAATTCGTTATATACAGATATAACTGCTAAATAACAAAATGGCTTGCCATACTGATGACCCAATGCCAAGTGTCACGCTCGGACGTGAGTCCTGGCTTAAGATGTTCATGGACACTATGAATCAGTCAACTCGACTGAAGAATAACGGGTCCAACTTTGGGGACTGGGAGGCGGCATTACGGAATGGTGCCATTGCTGACGGTAAGCTCAAGTACTTGACTGAGCCACTACCGCCAAACCCAGGCCCCAATGCATGAGCAAATGAATCACTTGCTTATAGTGATTTCGTAATGGAGGCGGGTGCGATAAAGAACGTACTCATCTTTTCAATGGAATCAAATTTGCAAAGGCGATTCATTGCCCATGGTGCAAACAAGATTTTCACCACGCTCTTTAACGAGTTCTCGAAAGCTTCGAGGATCGTTAGCTATGAGCATACCTGTCGCTTCTTTGAAGCGAAACTCCAGAAGGGCCAAGCGGTTAGCCCACACATTCTTGACATGATTGAGCATGTCGAGAAACTGGAGGCACTTGGTTGCAAAATCGATGAGAAGATCGTCATAGACCGCGTTCTTCATTCACTTCATGATGGTTTTGCCCTTTTCAGGGCAAATTACTATACGTTCTCATGATTGCCAACAAGGGCAAAGGTAAGGGCAAGGCTAAGGCCAACCTAGCTGTAGGGAAGCCGAAATTCAAAAAGCCAGCGCAAGGCAAGAGTGGGCCTGGTGAGACTAGCGGTAGCTCACAAGGCAAGACAAAGATCGATGAAGGTAACGTGGAGTGCCACCATTGCCACAAGTTTGGGCATTGGAGGAGTAACTGCCTCGTGTACTGTGAGGACATAAAAGCAAGCCGCGTCTCTCCTGTTGGTATGTCTTCTTCTTTTATTCATATGATTGAGATCAACCATGCAAGTTTCGGAACTTGGGTATTAGATACTGGTTGTTGTTCTCATTTGTGCAATCATTTGCAGGGCCTAAGAAACATCACAACTCTCGCAAGGGGTGATGTGGACCTGCGAGTGGGGAATGGAGCGAGAGTAGATGCCGTTTCAGTGGGAACATATGTAATCCAACTCCCGAGTGGATTTGAGTTATTTCTGAATAACTGTTACTATGTACCCAGTTTATCTAAGAACATTATTTCAGTCTCCGTACTTGATAAGGACGGATTTTCGAAATGATTTATGGTAAAGCAGTTTCCATGAATGGGATTTATGTTTTAGATCAAACCACAGATATAATGCATGTGAGTAGTAAGAAAGCAAAGGTTGGTGACAAAGATCAAACCTATTTATGGCATTGCCGTATGGGACACATAAATGAAAAACGCGTGAAGAAGCTCATTGACAATGGGACTATATCCCCATTTGACTATGAATCTTTTGGCACGTGTGAATCATGTCTCATAGGCAAAATGACTCGAATTTCCTTCAAAGGTGTTGGAATGCGCGCTGCTGACCTATTAGGACTCATACATACTGATGTGTGTGGACCTATGTCAATCAACGCTAGAGATGGCTATAGATATTTTATCACTTTCACGGACGATTTGAGTAGATATGGATATGTCTACTTAATGAAGCATAAAAGTGAGTCCTTTGACAAGTTCAAGGAATTTCAGAATAAGGTTGAAAACCAACTGGATAGAAAGATTAAAGCACTACGTTCGGATCGTGGTGGCGAATATCTTTCGAATGAGTTTGATCAACACCGCAAAGACTGTGGTGTAGTACTACAGTTAACTCCAGCTGGAACACCACAATTGAATGGTGTGTCCGAACGGAGAAATCGAACATTACTTGATATGGTTCGATCCATGATGAGTCACACGGTTGTACCTGATTCATTGTGGCGTTATGCTCTTTTGTCAGCTGCTTTAATACTTAACCGAAGTCCGTCTAAAGCTGTAGACAAGACTCCATATGAATTATGGAAGGGAACTGTCCCTAACTTGTCCTTTATTCGGGTTTGGGGCTGCGAGGCTTATGTCAAGTGGAGACCTGACGATAAGCTCAGCCCACGATCGGTCCAGACATACTTTATTGGTTATCCAAAAGGGATGTTTGGTCATTACTTTTACTCGCCTACCGAACATCGAGTTTTTGTTGCGGCTAGTGCGACGTTCTTAGAGAAAGAATTTCTCGGGAATAGGACAAGTAATGGAACCTTCGAACTGTCGGAGATTCAAGAACCAACAACCGAGCAACCAATGGAGGAAACTGTTCCTTCATCATCGGATGCGGTTAATATTCCTTTGGAACCTAGGAGGTCGGGTAGACACTCTATTCCTCCAGACAGATACATTGGTATGGTCGAGGAGAATGAGAGAGATGACGTTTTACTCCTAGAGAGTAACGAACCCGCTACATATAAAGGTGATATGACCTGTTCCGACTCTCAAGCTCTGCGCTTGATGCCATGCAACAGGGACTCTATGTATGAGAAGGACGTATATGGGATCTGGCTGACTTACCTGATAAGGTTCGGGCCTCTTCAGTGCAAATGGCTTTACAAAATTAAAGCATTCCGTAGAAGGACACACAAGATACTACAAAGGCACGACAAAGGGTTTCCCACAAGTGCACGGATGCACTATGATGAAACTTTTGCCACCCGTAGTTAGATGCGTTCAATTGGATAATTCTTAGTTAATTGCCCGCTTTTCATGACTATGAAATTTGGCAGATGGATGTGAAAACCGCCTTCTTAAACGGTTTTTTGGAGGAGGAGTTGTACATGGTACAACCCGAAGGTTTTATTGATCCTAAAAATCCTAAGAAGGTATGCAAGCTTAAGCGTTCCATCTATGGACTTAAGCAGGCTTCTCGGAGTTGGAATCATCGTTTCGACCAGGTGATAAAAGAGAATGGATTTACTCGATCGTTCGAGGAACCATGCTTATATATCAAGTCGAGTGGGAGCAAGATTGTCTTCCTAATATTGTATGTTGATGATATACTCTTGATTGGGAATGACATACCTCTCTTAACTTCGGTAAAAGTTTGGTTAAAGAACCATTTCCAGATGAAAGATCTGGGCCAGGCACAAAGAATTTTGGGGATCTGTATCTACAGAGATAGATCACGGCGGATGTTATCCCTCAGTCAGGAGTCTTATATAGATAAGATTCTTGAGCGGTTCAGCATGACCAACTCCAAGAAGGGGAACCTTCCAATGGTCTCTGGGATGCAGTTGAGTAAAGCTCAGGCACCAAAGACATCGGAAGAGGTCGAGCGCATGAGTCGGATTCCTTATGCATCAGCTATAGGAGCGATCATGTATGCCATGATATGCACACGTCCAGACGTGGCATATGCATTGAGTATGACAAGTCGTTACCAAGGCAATCCAGGTGAAACACACTGGATAGCTGTTAAGCATATCCTTAAGTACCTACGGAGGACTAAGGATTGGGTATTGACTTATGGAGGTGACACTGAGCTATGCGCAATCGGTTACGCAAATGCTAGCTTCCAAACGGATCGAGATGACTCAAAATCTCAGTCTGAATTCGTTTTTACCCTTAATGGCGTTGCGGTCAGCTGGAAAAGCTCCAAAAAAAGTGTTATAGCAGATTCTACGACTGAGTCCGAGTACTATGCTGCTTTAGAGGCTGCGAAAAAAGCTATATGGATGCGTCAATTCTTACAAGGACTAACTGTAGTTCCTAGTTCGGATGACCCGATCACCATCTATTGTGATAATAGTGGTGCCATCTTCCAGGCTAAGGAGCCTAAATCCAGCAACAAGTCTAGGCATGTACAACGGAAGACTCACATGATCCGAGATTACGTGGAGCAAAGGGAGATAGTGATAGACAAGATTGCTACGGATGATAACGTCGCAGATCCTCTCACTAAACCATTGAGATATGATAAGCATGAAGGGCACGTTATTTCCATGGGAATCAAACGTGTTCCTGAGTTGTATTAGTTGTTTTATATGGATTAGGACACCTGTATCTTTTTCATAAAAATATTAAATAAAATCATCGTATATTTATTTTTGTTTTTAATGTGGGTTGTGTTGACTGACAACATTGAACACCACAAAGTGAACTGAATTACATTATATTTTTTTGGTCCGTTAATAGCCTACATGAGCTGATTAAATCTGGCAATTATTCTGTGAAGTCGATTGATGGTGGGTTCAACGAGCCATAAGTCAAACAGTTGACTGATCGATCACATATGCGAGTTATAATGATACCTCGCAGGACAATTTTGTGACAACGTTATGGAGTCCTAAATGTTTCAGCACATTAGGTGCCAGGTCGTGGATAGGACGTCCATAGTGTTCCTAGAGTCGATTCTTTTGACTATCGACTGTCTCTTGAGATTAAGGCAGTTTTTGGGTGACTTTGGTTTATTTCTCATGGTCGACCGTAACAGGAGGCTAAGTAGATTTTTACTGGGTCATTTCATACTGCGCTTGTATCTGCAAGATTCGAGTTGAAGAAAATACCCAACCTTTATCAGGTTATGTTATTTCTCAGGGCCACTCGAGGAGCTTGTAACTGAAATGCATGCCATGCTCGAAGATTCGTTTATCAGTTAAGTTACTCTCTAGTCGGGGAAACCACTCTTGTTACTGATCACTTGTAAACTACGACCTTTGTGAATACGGACTTTGCAAATTGGTTTACATTGAGTGGGAGAAAATTATTATGGATATGAGAATCGGTTATCGCACATACACTTGTACGGACAAGTGGGAGATTGTTGGAGCTAGTGTCCTCCAGTTAGTGCAATAACATAAATAAATCTCTGTAGGTTCACAGGGTATACTTTGTATAATAATCAGTTGATTAACGTTTATCAATAACGGGTGGCTTGCTAGATAAGTTTGACGTTATTGTCATACAGATGGCGGTGATCAACTGGTCCCTAAAAGTCACACCTAAAGGATGTGTTTGAGAGATGTGATTATTTGAGAAAGTAATCATATTGATGCCCTATTATATTGACTTAAAGGTTTAGTTCAATGTGATGATGAGAGGATTATTTAATAATGATTAAATAAAGTTAGCTGAGCCGAATTAACTGTAATTCGTAAATTGAATATAAAATGTTATACTTAATTGTTGTATATAATGTAAGCTAATTAAACATAAACCGTTATAATTAATTGGCAAATTATAAATATACGGATATTTATAATTAATGATGTATTATAATGTTGGTCCATGTATAACGACGATTATAATATATTACATTATATTGGAAGCTAAGATAACCGAAACAAAAGTGTCCAGATACACTCTGTTTTTCGGTCAATGGGTAGTTATTTTGAGGAGACAAAATTTCCTCATAAAACCTACTATGAGCCGTGAGAAGCAGGAGAGTGGAGAGGAATTGAGTATATAATTCTAACCCTAATCTATTATCACTGTGGCCTCCATCTTATCACACACACATCACAAAAAGGAAAAGTTAACAGTAACTCTTTCACAAAACACAAAACCTCCTTCTCATCAGTGAGATCGTGTAAGAGGTTCTCTTTCTAGCAAAAGAAAAGGGTATTTCTCGGAGCATCTTGGGTGCAACGACTAGGAGGATATCTACCTTGATATCTCTGTTCTTTACGCCTATTGCTAGGACCGGAGGTTGATTTCTATATCTTTTCTTTGTTTTCGTTTATGACTCGATAATCAAATTATTACTTTTCGTTATAATCCTATAATAATTGTATTGTGCTAATACCGTTTTCCCACAAGTGGTATCAGAGCATAGGCCACGAAATTGTTTTAATTTGATTTCATAAATCGAAACTGGTTTTTCCTGTTGTGTGTTTGTCTCGATAGAGGACTTGAGTGTCTCGATCGAGTGGTATCAGAGCATTATGTTTATGAAACATTTGAGATAAGTAAAATTTGTCGATTATAATTACAAACTGTTGTAGATTATTTTAACCAAATATGAGAGGACCCATTTTATTTACATGTAATTATAAAATGTGACTTAAAATGTTAAGTCTAATTTATTTGTTATGAAATTGCATTTAAATTTGTTAAATGTACATTTATAAGCCTAATTACATGTTTCATGTCACATGTCACACTTGTGACAAATGACAAATTGCAAAAATAAAATGGACACCCATATTACATGGGTGCACCGGTTTTTGTGGTGTTGGTGGGTATGATTTTAGTTTGTTTTTTTATTCTAATTGAGAATTAGAACAAATCATTACTACAATAATCCATACACTCAACCTTACATTGTGAAGAACAATGTGAAAATGACAACACCCCACCCATGTGGGGTGTTGTGTGACCGGTTCTCCCAAGCCAAAAGAGGGCTTGTTTTTCCTCTTATTTATTCTATACTATCACATATATTTTCATACATGCAAAATCACTACTTCTCTCTAACATCTCATTAAACTTAAGAAGTTTACACAATACTTAGAGTTCATATTTTCTAATAATATACTAGTGTAGTATTAAGAGTTATTAGATCATTTTAAAGGGTTACTACATTTAATACTAGTGTAGTATTATTTTGTAGAGATTAAGGGTAGTCTTGGGTGCAACTAATTGGAGAGTTTCTAATTTGAAACTTGGAAGATCATCCTTCTCATTATAGCTCAAGAACAATATTTGAAAGGAGTTCAAATATTGTGCCTATATTTTCATAATCAATGTAAGAAATGGTTCTTTCCTTTATATTTTGTTATGCATGCATAAGGTCCTAATTGTTTAAGAGTAAACTATTAATAAGATGATATTAGAAATGTCTAATATCGAGTTTAAGAAACTAACAGTGGTGGCGCCGGCAAGGGAGGGAGGAGGTGGTAGTAGATCTGAAAAATCAATTTAAGAAGAGGGAGAGAGAGAGAGAAAGAGGGGCGTACCAATTGAAGGCTCCGGTGGTGTAGGTGGTGTATGTGGTGGCTCCGGTGGTCTTGGGTTAGGGTGGCGCCGGTGGGGTCTTGGGTAGGGTGGAAGAAATTTTGGGATTTTGTAAAATGAAACACGGGGAAAGGGAAAGGCTGTTTGGATATATCAAAAAAACTTGCGACGGAATATCCGTCGCAAGTCCGTCCCACATTTAATATTAAAAAAGACTTGCGACGGATAATCCGTTGCAAACTCCGTCGCACAATAAATTGACACCTGGCTTTGCAGTTGTGAAATTTCACTCAACGATTTGACCTTGCGACGGAATTTCCGTCGCAATTCCGTCGCCAGTATATAATTTGCGACGGAAATTCCGTTGCATAAGTTCCCGCCATGTTAAATTTCTAGGCGCCATGACTGTAAACTCTGCGACGGAATCTCCGTCGCAAATCCGTCGCATGTTTCAAATCCCGTCGCAGAAGCCGTCGCAAAGGTTTTTTAGCTACGGAATTTATGTCCGTCGCAAATATTCCGTCGCTAATGAAATCCTTTTTTGTAGTGATTAATTAATTTGTATCAATATACAATTAATCAACTTTCATTAGTAGGGAATCGTCCTTTCGGTGTGACCTCAAGGGATCAACTGATCACCACCGTCATACGACAATAATGTCAAACTCTAGTAAGCCAATCATTAACGATTAATGTGGACCAGTTGACTATAATGTTAATCATCCCTTTGTATTCTTGTTAATGAGATTTAATTAAGTGATCGCACTATTGTTGAGGACACTTACTCCAACACCGGTAGGGGTGTAGAGGGACTTGTCTGGAAGGAACTCTTAGCCTGCCGGCACACTCCACATCTTCTAAGCACAATATGCACTTCCCTCATCATTTTAGGCCAATAGAATTGGTCCTGCAGGATACCTAGTATCTTTTGGACACCAAAGTGACCATCTAAGCCATTACCATGAACTTCTTTGATCAGCAAATTTTTTTAAGAGCCCCTTGGATTACACATCTTGTTCCCTTTGAATAAGAACCCTCTTTGTAGACTGTAAGGAGAATCTTGTACCGTTGTTCCTTAACTCTTAGCTAACCAGTCTTCATAGAAGTCAGGATGATCTTTGTATAGCTCCTTCATGAACTCAAACCCTAGGTCCTTTTGTTCCATGGTTGACAGCAATGTATACCTCCTAGACAAAGCATCTGCAACAATGTTCTGCTTGCCTTCCTTGTACTTGCTTGAAAATGTAAAGGACTGAAGAAATTCAACCCACTTGGCATGTCTATGATTCAGTTTGTGCTGGCCACTTATATACTTCAAGGCCTCATGATCGGAATGCAATAAAAAGGGCTTGGGCTTCAAATAATGGCTCTAATGAACAAAAGCTCGGACAAGGGCATAGAGTTCCTTATCATAGGTTGAATAGCTTAGCTTTGCCCCACTTAACTTTGCACTAAAATAGGCTACTGGCTTCCTGTCCTGAATTAGGAGAGCTCTAATTCCTACCCCACTTGCATCACACTCTACTTCAAATAGGCACTTGAAATAAGGCAGCCTAAGGACATGTGCATCACACAATAGATTCTTGACGTGTCTGAAGGCTTGCAGAGCACTCTTAGTCCATTTAAACTCCCCCTTTTTCATGCATTCAGTGATGGGAGCAGCAATAGCACTGAAATTCTTGATGAATCTTCTGTAAAATGAAGCTAGGCCATGAAATCCCCTCACTTCTGTGATGTTCTTAGGGATTGGCCAAGACTGAATAGCAGCAACCTTGTCTTGGTCCACATAAATCCCCCATCCTGATACCACATACCCCACGAATGTAACCTCTTCTGTCATGAACGTACATTTATCCAGCTTCCTGAACAGCTTGCATTCTCTCATAATCTCAAAGACTGATTCAAGGTGCCTCAAGTGATCTTCTTGATTTTTGCTTTAAATGAGTATGTCATCAAAATAAACCACCACAAAATTGCTTAAACATGGCCTTAGTACTTCTTTCATTAGTCTTATAAAAGTACTAGGTGCATTTGATAGTCCAAATGGCATAACAAGCCATTCATAGAGCCCATGCTTTGTTTTTAAGGCAGTGTTCCATTCATCACCATCCCTGATTCTCACCTGATGATAGCCTTGCCTGAGGTCTATCTTTGAGAAGACTCTGGTCCCACTCATTTCATCTAACATATCATCAAGTCTAGGAATGAAAAACCTGTATTTGACTGTGATATTGTTTATATATATACCGTCTATGCACATTCTCCAAGTGCCATCTTTCTTGGGCACTAGTAGAGCAGGCACTGCACTGGGGCTCAAATATTCTCTTACAAACCATTTGCTCATCAAATCATCAATTTGACTATGCATCTCTTGAGTTAGCTTAGGGTCACACCTATATGCAGGCCTGTTAAGGAGTACAAATCCTGGCACAAGGTCAATCTGATGCTCAATCCCTGTCAAGAGTGGTAGGCTACTAGGCAGCTCTCCATAGAACACATCCTTGACCTTGCTTATCAATGATTCAACTTCTGTAGGAACTTCAGTTTGCTTACCCTCATGAATCTCCCATGACTGCAAGACTAGCACAGGCTATTCCTCCTTGAACTCCTTCACCATAGCTGCGTCAAACAGAAATGAGACCCCACTAATATCCTCAGTCATATTAGGACTCCCATAGCTCTTCTGGTTTGGTGGTAGGGGAGTTAGGGTGATATTCTTGCTTCCCTTCTTGAAGGTATAGGTATTACTTCTTCCCTGATGCAATGAGCTCTTAACAAACTCTCATGGTCTGCCTAAGAGTAGATGGCAGGCATCCATTGGCACTACATCACAGAGAACCTCATCCTTGTATACCTTCCCAATTGAAAAAGAAACCAACCATTGCTTGTCTACCATAACTTCATCTCCCTTGTTTAACAATCTCAGCTTGTAAGGTTGTGGATGGGGCTGAGTGCTCAAGTTGAGCTTGCTTACTGATGCGGGCATTTTATATAGACCTTTTAGGCCATATTAGCACGCATTTGCATACTAATTTAGTAGTGTTTTTCTACAAATATCCCCCGAATAGTCTACTTTGGTTTGTTTTGTAATATTTGCAGATATGGACCAGACTGATGGAAAACTAGCCATTTTTGTAGCTTCTCAAGCATGCATAAGTGAGTTAGAAAGGAATCTTGGTGTCTCGGAATGCATGGAGTCGTGTTGAGGGAATGAAGGAACGAAATCCACGAGCAAAACACTCGTTCGAGGTGTACAAGCATTCGATCGACTACTCTATTATTTAGAAGACCTCGATCGATTAACTATTCTACTCTATCGAGCTGCTGGCTTTGGGCATTTACTCGATCGAGCACTACTGTTACTCGATCGAGTGATTTGGACAACGAATTCTACTCGATCGAGATGTTTCATACTAATGGGCTTCACGAGATAGTGTATTAAGCAATGGACGCCTTGTAATTTGTTATTCTACTTAAGGGTGAAACTACGTAACAATAGAATCGCTCCTCACTCTAGACTACTAACTCGAGACTTTAGACTAGAAACCAATTTCTTACCCTAGACTTTACTTTTGACTGTGATTTTGGATCTGAATTGGAGGACTTCCTCTGACTTTCTTCTTCTTTCCAATTCGGTATTATTGTTCTTAAATTCAATTAATTATTTCCCTATGTGTCTTTATTTCTTATTTGTTGTTGTTGTTCTCCTTTCTATTATGTGTAGCTAATTCCTTTGCTAGGATTTAGGGGAACCGTGGCTTAGGTAAGATGAATTGATTAGTAGTCTTTAGATTAGGTTTGGATGCAATCATCACATTTAATAGCTTTTAATTGTTTGAGTTGACGCACTCAATTGATTGATTTGATACCCCCTTGACCTAGATCGAGAGATTGGAAAATGGCAGATCAGTGATGAACATTGGGATTATGCTAATGAGGGCGAGAGCTAAGTTAGTATATCTTAGGGCGAATAGCGGACCGAAAGGACCTTTTCACTACCCACAAACCTGTTTAGATATTACTTTGATTTCTATCCTAACCCTAGATGCCATGGGGAACCGACGATCCTAGTTCTTCTCCTTTCTGTTATTTCGCTCTTTATTTCTCTTTCCCTTTTCTCTTGTAGTGTTAGAAAATCATTTTAACAAACCCCAATTTAGTTACCTTGGTAGACTTAGCAAGTTATAAGATTCCCTCTCCCTGTGGATTCGATACCCGACTGCCTCTACTGCATTTTGTTGAGACCGTTAGGTTTTATCTTTGATAGGGTTGCGACAGCCGTATCACTTACCATAGTAAGAGATGCTACATTGGTACAGATCCCTCCATCAATAACCACGTAACACACCCTCCCTTGGATGGTACATCTGCTTTTGAAGATGAGTGACCATTGGTTCTCTTCTATGGGTGTTTGTTGGAAGTCCATAACCCTCCACTACATTAAAGTATGACCTGTGTCAGAGTGTTCTAGTACCATGGCTTGGTCTGACTCTTCCTCATGGGGCTCCTCGTCCTCCAGGACCTTCTACTCCGCATAATCCACTAACCATTCCTTCTCCCATGTTTCTACTTCCATAATAGTTAGTGCTTTTCTTGAGGGACAAGCTTTTCTGAAATGGCCAGAGCCTTGGCATTGGAAACACTTGACCCCAGTCTCAGTCATGGTGGTGTTGGGTTTCTGCCCCATGATGCCCTTCCATTTATCCAAGGTGGGTGGGGTGCTGTTTTGGGTGTTTTAGGGATTCTAATAACACTATAAGCTTTGGTCTGAAATGGTTTGACAGGTTTGGGTGTAGCAGGTTTAATCTTCCCTATTTTCTCAATTCTTAAAGACACGTTAACAACATCATAATAAGACCAAAGGGGTTGCATTCTAACCTTAGCAGCAATGTTCTTGTCTAGTCCCTCTAGGAACCTAGCTATTCTCGGTTCTGGTTTTTCATTTACCTCACACTGCAGTGTTAACTTCTCAAACTCTCTTAGGTAGGCCTCAATATGTCTCTCTTCTTGCTTAAGTTTAGAATGTTTAATAAACAAGTCTTGGGAATAATCCTTGGTGACAAACTTACTCAACAGTTTCTTCTTAAGTTTGGACCAAGATCTGAGGGGTTCTTTTCCTTCCTTAAGTCTTTGGTGTTTCAGGTTATCAAACCATAAAGAAGCATAGCCCTTTAACTTTAAAACATCAACCTTATAAGACTTAACATCATTATAGCCTTTATACTCAAAGACCTTCTCAATGTCCCTAACCCATTCTAGTAAGTCATCAGGGTTTAAACTACCAGTAAACTCAGGGATGTCTACCTTTTGATGCTTGTCTATGTGTCTTTGGATGGAAGACGTGCTCCTGGTGGAATCATCCGAGTCAGGATGCTCATCCTCATATGGTGGTCTCCCTCTGCCTCCTGGTGGTGCCATGCTTCTCCCACGACCTCTTTCTCTGCCTCCTGTACCAAACAAGAGGTTGTTTCCTATGATTTCATCCAGGCTCCTAATTAGAGCAATAACAACTCCAGCTAGATCAACCATCCTTGCTTCCATATCAGCAAGCCTCTCTTCACTCATTGGGTTGGTTTTGTGTTTTTAAAGTATTTAGGAAAAATGAACTCACAACACTTTTTTTTTTCTCGACCAAAGCTCTGATAACCAATTTGGAGTGTAAACTCACAAGGTATGCAAGAATGCAACTTGAGTTCAACTCAACTTTAAAAATAGGAAACGACCTTATCAAATTCTGAAACGTTGTGGCACGTAACTTGAATGTGTTATAAAATACTGTAAGAATTTTCAAATTTTATGATGGGTTTTACTATTTAAAATACAAATAACAACTCAAACAGTCATAAATGGACCATGACTGAGACAAAGTTTGTTTTGCTAAAAGTAACAAGGATATAGTCATTTGATTGACTCCCACAGCTTGGCACAGGAAGACAACTAGTTAACTTGAAAAGTTCAAGAATTAAATTTACAGATTAACACAGGACTAAGACTCCGACTTGAACAACACAACTCAAATAACTCACAGTAGACACAACGTTGATTAAGTAATGCCAGACAAAGTCTAATCTATTATTTACAGCAAGCACAAAACGATAACAAGGTGAGGTTCAAACTACACCTTAAGCACAAGTTTGAGAGTTGAGAATTTGATTTCCCAAAGGTTTGTTTTCATTCAATAATAATTTGCCTGATAAAATACTCAACTGGCATGTTATATTGGCGTTACAAAAGATTAATGACCCTAGGATAAAAATCTCATCTAATGGCTGCAAAGGACTCTCAACTAACCACTTGACATATACTTAAACTCTCCTAATGAGGACGAGCTTAACAACTAAATAGTACAGCCAATAAAGTAGAGAAACACACTGAACTCTAAAGCATAAAGTAGTTTTGTTGTTTTCCTGAAATGGCAAAGCTTCAATTTGTCTTCTGCTTGGGTTGTCTGGCTGCTTTCCTTGGCATTAGGACTCATCAAGGCTTCACTTGTGATCATAGGGACCTTATTATTAATGTTGCTACATGACCTAATGTAAAAGGGAGCATCAACTGGAATGATTTGTGAAAATACCCTGTTGGACTCTTTTCAGGATATGAACCTTGTAGGGTATATTTCTTGGACTTAGACTAAATCTTTGGAAACGTTTTCCTGGAATTTTTTGTTGACCTTCATGTGGACTTGGCAGAGGGCCACAGTGGGGGCTGCTGGTATGACCTGGTGAACCTCTTAGGTGGCTGGAAGTTGGTTGGTGCAGGCTAGTTGGGTTGCTTCTGTTTGACTGTGGTCTGTTTGGTGTTGCTTGTGCTGCTTTGACTCATGTCTTGGCTTATGTGTCGAGCTGTGTCTTGTCTTGGACATGGTCTGCTCAAGGTGGCCCCTTGGATTAGGTCCTGCTGCACTTATGCTTATCATGATACATATGTATGCATGTTCATATATGTTTCTATACTTTTTTATATGCATTTTGATGTGATATGGCTGGGAGAACCCGGAGTTACTCCCCACTGACTGTGGCTTTCATGTTTTATGAATGAACATGTGTTGATGTTGCCTTCTTTATTTTGGGGTTCTTTTGAGTGAGCTAGAGGGCGTCGATCATGACGTGGACCTTATCAATTACTTTGGCTATTTCTAGACTCACTAGACTTTATTTGAGGGACTTTAGTCTCCCGTTAGTATTTAACACTTTGGATTTTAGCTTGTTGACGATTCCTCGTATTTTCATGTAAAAGTGTTTAAAAACTCCATACTTCTGCACTTATTTATGCATGCTTGCTTGTTCCTTTTACGCTTTCGCGAGGGTTGTCACATTGGGAAGGGTGCTCCCAGCCGGCTAGACGGCGGCTGGCTACCTGGCTGGGACACACGCAACATGAAATTAAACCTTGAACCAACAGAGACTCCCAGCCGATGAGGGTAGGTGGCGGCCGGCCACCTGGCTGGGGCCACAAGTCGCAAAAAACACCACAAGAACTACAACAAATTCAATTTCTTTGGTACCCATTTGTGGTACACGGCGGGACCACAGATCGGAACAAGCGTAGAAATACGCATTTGTGGAGTCGCCACCAATTTTTATGGGAAATTGGAACCATTCGAATACTTTATGCCATGTCAAGACACAAAGTAATGACATGAAAACTAAGAACTCGTTACCCTTAGCTATCTATGCCTAGAATGACTCTCGTGGATGCCATTGAACACGGATGTTCACAGAGATCTGGATTAAAAGGGTGAGGGTACGTATTAGGAAGTTCTTTAACCGAACACCTTATCCCGCCCGCCTCGATAGCGGCCTCTACTAATGATTAGGGAAAGCGTTCGTATCGGATATGTTATCGGTTATATGCATGCAATGCAACATCCACTATTTAACCCTTGCATGTGAATTAAACAATGTCGGTGAACATGTAATTTTAGCACTCAATTTATGTTGAAATAGGAATTTAAGATTTACTACATATGAGAAGACAATTAAATCATCCTATTACAATGATTAAATAAAACTAAACGAGATTAAAAAGGATTACATGATCTATGTCCAAAATATGTCCAAATGAAAGATTTGAAGAAAATAAATGAAAATAAGAAAAGATTAAAAGACGGATAAGCGGTCATATTAGAGATAATAGTCAACTAATTACATAATTAGGCTACGTCGAGGCGAGTTCATAGACAGAAACCATACTAGAACAGAGGCAGCAGTAGGTGCGTCCTCTGGAAGAGGCGCGACACTTGGTGTGTCTGTTCTTGAGCTGGGTTATGGCTGTGAAGCCAGAATCACAATCAGTTTATATTCGTTAGTATATTTACGATTTATTATTGACTTTTGACTCGAGTAAAAGTGGTTTAACATATTAAATTACAAGACTAATTATATCAATAACGAATCTTAAAGACTTGATATGAACAAATTGAATCTCTCAAATCCTATCTTGATTTAAAGAGGCTAAAACCAACTAATATTGAAAATTAAGGATCTAAGTCGAGGATTAAAACATCTAAATATGAAAGATTATATTAAAAGACGACTTATATACGAAGAAAAGACTAATAAAAGAGGTTTTGAAAAGCTTATAATATACTTCCGACATAAATCTTACATAATGGATAAAATAAATAACAAGTAAACAAAATTTGGGATTTACACCCTCAAACTTACATGTTTGACTAATACGAGATTAACTAAGTTCACGTTTTAGTGATAGCTCGACTCGAATATGTAAAGAAAGTGCCCTCGTTAGAGGATTGAATTAGATGATTGATTAAACTGGTTGATTTAGTGTAATGGGTCTAATTAGTAGAAAAGGGCGGAACACTCGCATGCCTTAAAATTGATAATGGAGCTCTCCTTTTATAGTAGAAAATGTGAAAGAGTTTAAGAACAACTCAAACTTTGGAAAAAGCAGACAAGGGAAGACGCGCAGCACCTGCTGCGTCATTTCCCCAGAGGTTTCTTGCTACGGAAGGAAGATTCCCACGTTTCTATTACGGAATTGTGGTTGATTTATACTTCCATTTAAAAAAGATACGAGATAAATTTATAAAAAGAGATAGAATTTGAAATATATAATAAAATAATCAGAATTTTCCGCGCGTTCTGACTCGGAGCTTTAAAACGGTTTATAGAAACTGAAGCGGTTTTATACCCGGATTCCAAATGAACTCTTATGACTGTCAAAACGCACGTACATGTACGTAGATGACGACCAAGGGGTAGACACAAGTGTTTGAGCTATCACTTGACGATAAACTTACGAACTGTCATAAATCGTTCCGCATACCAAACATGCGGCCTAATCATCACTAGATGGTTGGCGGAAGGTGTAGAACTGCGGTATCTACATCATTAACTTCCACTATCATTAAACATTATCAATCCATATTAAGTGCAACATAATCTTATCCAATCATTACATATGGTCAATTAAAACATCATGAGGCAACATTTATTATCAAACACAGTTTAATCATAATTATAAGATGAATTCAACAATATTATCATAAATTTCCACAAGTAAAGCATATGAGATAAATTCCAACATACAATTAAGTAGTAACCATATAATCATGCTAATATAACATAATTAACTCATATTTCATGTGAAAATCTATCCTAAACACATAAACACATAAGATGTGACACTGAGTAATCCGTCTAAGTTACCTCGATTAGCACTTCAAATCTTCATTGCCCAAGCCAACTATCAACCCACACGATTCCCTTGACCCAACATCTTCAAAGGCCACCCTCTTACCGACAAATAATATAGTAGAAGCTCAAACCAAAATTTCTGGAAAATCGGTCTTAAAAGAAGGTTAAAAGTTTTAATCTTTTATTGGCTATAAAGAAAGAGGATGGTTAGAGGATTCCAAAACATTAAACGGAATTGTATTTGGTTAAGAAACGAAGAAGTTGTATCCGTCTTAAGTTTAGATCTACAAAAATGGGTTTTATAAAGAGTTAGAGGAAATGGATATTTTATGATATGAAAGTGAATAGGAAGATGAGAGGAGAAGATTGATATAAAAATAGTCAAGTTTCGTTGAGAGACGGAAAAATCACATCTGTCTTAAGTTTCGAAAGTTATGGAGGTTTAAATGGTGGTTTTTGGTTGTTTGAGGAAGAAGATGAAGGTGAATATGTTGCTGAAATTTGAGGAGGAAAGAGGAGGGATAAGTGAGTTTATTTTGAGAAGGTGAGTAATAGAAGGCCCAATTTTCATATTGGGTCAACTCACTTGGATTTTCGCGTAGAATCCGATTATGAACTCTTAACGGACTGAAATGCGACAGTTTCTACTCAACTTAACTAAATTATATTTAACATTAATTTAAAGCTACAAAATCATATATTATCGGCTTAAAATATTTTAACCAATAAAAGTAAAAGACGAATTTATAAAATTTACCACTTTAGTAAATTAATCATTATTATAAAATCTGGGGTGTTACAATCACCCCTCCTTTTTTCAAGTTTCGTCCTCGAAACATGAAAGAAAAAAACAAAAGATAGAAGGAAATAAATTAGTTTTCAAAATCGACATCGCAAACACCTTCACAAGTAATGGCGTTTCGAAAACGAGACTCTTCCCAAAAAGGGTTCAAAAGAGTTTTCATAAGTATGAAAATTTATCCAAGGATTAAAAGAGTACCCGTCGTGAATAAGAACTCTGATTATCCAAATCAAATTAAAGTCAAGATAGTGAAATCGAAAATCAAGACAAACGTTAGCAAGTGCAGGACTAGTCACCAGATGTCTCCAACAACAAATCCAAACATCCAACTAAATGCATAATCCAAAAATGAAAGCAAAAGTAATACATTTTCACAAAATGAAAGTAAAAAAAAATCCATTTTTAAACTTCTTCTTTAAAAAGATAAATTGGAAATATAATATAAAAATTTGGAAGATATCTCAAAGTATAAACCCAAGGTAGCTAAACATTGCACTCACATAAAACAACTTGAGCATCACAATCACAAATCATGGTTATAAAATATACACACCGCAAGCAAAATGAAATAAGTCGGTCTCTTATGGATGAAAGAACACGATAGACTCGACAAAAAGATCTACAAATATAAAATTATAGCGACGACAATATTAAGAACCACCAAAAGAGCGTATCGAAAAGAATAAGAGCGGAATCAAGGATGAAGTCCTAAGAGTAGCCATTAGATAAAGGGCCAACTAGAAGGGCAACGACAGAGGAGTTACATACGAAGACATATTTTATTCCCGAAAGAAAGCGTGACAAGATAGATAAGAGAGAAATGAACGGCAAAGCTTTCGCTCAAAGAGGAGAAAGTCTAAGAACAAGGAAATACTAAACCCTCCATTCCAATAAAAAAATTATCAGGATCAATTTCTCATGCATTTTTGCCAAAACCCAAACCAAAGCCAGAGAATTCTAGGGGCTTTATCCACTTAACATCGAAACTCCGCAAATGAACCAGTCCTCAAGAGAAAGCAACTTATCTTGGTTACACCTTAACCGCTTCTAATCATTAGATCCCAAAAAATTCCTGACAATCACAAGGCCAAAGCTACTAACCCAAATATCTATTATCCAACTAACATTAACTAAAGTCTATCGACAAGAAAAAATCCAAAATCAAATTATCCACATGAAAGTTTCCTTAAAATATATTCTATCATCCTTAATCCAATAATTATTACACTCGAATCCACAAGTATAGATAATCATATCTAGAAAAGCATCATTACCACCACCACCATTTCAATTCTCTGATCCATATCACTTCAAGACTTACTATCCCAAACTTAAAGAAATTTCCCATTTACAAACCACAAAATCTAAAAAAGGAACCATGACAAATTCCAAATCATATATGGACAAGCACATGGCGATGATACAACTATTCAAATCATCCAGCTCAACTATCACAAGATGCATCGGTCTTTACTTATGAAAACATTCCTCAAAATCAACTCACCAGTCTTAATTACCAAAGTAAAGTCTCTTTTTAGAATCCAACATTTAGAGACATCTAATTCCCAAATGATGCCCAAGACAACTATTATGATAATAAAGAAAACCAAACTATCAGTCCAATAAACTCGAACCTCGAACTAACACCACAACATCAAGCTCGAAAACCTAAAGTCACCAAGAGAGGATATAACGCCACTATAAGGATCCATCTTAGAGCTTAAGTTCTATTTTCCATTATAAAAAACAACATGAAATTTTCTCAACCCAAAGACACATATTCTAGCTCAAGAATCTTAAAATCAATTACACTCATTCTCTGAGCCAAACAAACGAGATATCCAATCCACTAGAGAAAAGATGAAGTAACAACGATTTAGGGAACGATAAAGAATCTCAAGGAGAACACGACAATACTCAGGCACAATTTTGAAAGAGAGGAACTGTGACACCCTCAAATTTGCGGAAAGAAAAAAAATAATTTAAATACATAAAAGAAATATGATAATACATAACGAAGGTGTCATAAAATAAAAAAGGTCATTACAAAACGGAAATAATATTCTACAAAAGAAATCTACCAGACGGGAGACATATCTCCCGTATAAATACGGAAATAAAAAGAGTATATAATAATATACAAACTAAGAACCAAATATAGGTCCGAGGTAATACTTCGCTCGCTAGCTCGTCCATGTACCCCAAATATGCATTCACCACCTGTTCGACCGCATTGAATATAAACACGGAAGCCACAGTCAGTGGGGAGTAACTCCGAGTTCTCCCAGCCACGAAATGTCGAGGTTAATTAAACATGAATAACATAAAAGCAATGTATATGGAAAATACAAAACTTAACATATAAGATATGCTTTTCATGTTATGAAACAAATAACTAACATATAACCTAGCATATGAAAGCTATCATGTGAAACCGATAATAAAATGTAACATGGCCCTGATACACTCAAACCCTAATCAACACGTTATCATGTGAATCAGTTAACAATCGGTAATCCAAACTCTATCAATCCTAGCCGGTTTGCATCTCACCTTCTAGAACTAATAGAATCATACAAACATGAAAGACCAATACTTCTACAAACAGGCATAAGTTCTTAGCCCAGTCAATAGTCGACTTCTGTAACTCGAGGCTATACCACAAGGTAGGAAAACATCCTAGTCCTAGACTGATCAGACCTAGCGACAACAGCTATTCCATTCCCCGTCCCATGACATAACCGTCTATGAGAAACTCTACTAGGCTACCCCCTAAGCAGAGATGGCTAGTACTTAAGCTGGCTCCGTTCCCAAAGTGGATAAGGCAGCCATGCCCCGACTTGGATATAAACCCACCAAGCCGAGACACAAAAGCTATCAAGCGGTGAACATATACTCGTTAAAGATAGTACGGACCTATCAATGTCGTGGTCCAAGCTACTCATTTAGAATTAGCATGGTCAAGACGCCATATATTCCTAATTCTCTATGGGTACTTAGTCAACACGACACATATCATACAATCAAACCGTCACGGAAACCATTTCCTAACCTGTGACTAATTGCATATAAATCATAATCAAATAACATATCGCCTCATATCTACTAAGGCTAATTCATTAATTAAATACAACCTTACTTGAAGACAAATCCCCGACCCGAGTCCCGCGACGGTCATCAGTCAAAACGGGGCTGACTAGATCTTAGTTTGACCAAACCCGTTTGGTCAAACCGGCTAGAAACAGAGTCTTTACCAATTAGACTTAGACATAAAATCAACATCTTCATTACATGTTATTTTATTAAAACTTCTAACATGTGAATTATTAAATCTTACGAAAAACCCGCTTGACTTAAAGGATATAAATTTAAACTACGATCTCGTATTATAATTTCTAACATGTGAGAAATAATAATTTTATGAAAAACCTTTTTAATTAAATATTTTACTTATTAATATTTCCCACTTGCTAAATATTACAACACACGATAAAAATGACGATAACTCAAAAACCGTCACAAGTCCCCAAAGTGGGACCCACGGGCTGAGTTGGGCCGGACCCCACATGGGCCTGGATGGGCCCCACGGCCTGTTTTGACAAAAATGGGCTGTTTTGATTAAACTTTCTAAAACCGATTTCTAATATTTTCCCGCATGCTTAACATATTTAAAACCCGTCAAAACAACAACATAACAATCAAACATCGACACAACCCAAAGACCAAAACCCGGACCCACCATGGACCAACCCAGACCGGGTCTGAACTGGCCTGGACCGGTCTGGTTTAGTCCGGTTTGGCTGCCACCCTACACGGTTCCCAACAACAACATCTACCAAAATATTTCCAACATGTTTTAATCATCAAACAACTATTTTAACAACAAATCTAACCATCATCATACAAAAATCATTATTATGAATAATCATCAAAATTCATCAAGAATACTAAACATATTAAAAATTTCCTAGACAACATAAAAATCATAACTTAATAAAAATCATCAAAATTCATCAACATGATAAAAACAACTCCTTATGATATTACTACTAAAAATCCACAAATCATAAAAACATGAACCAAAAACAAAGATGAACCAAAATCAAAAGAAACAAAACTAAAGGCTATGTTACTAACTAAAATCATAAAAACCATAACATGAACCAAAACTAAAAGCTATGTGACATTAATTCGTCGAGTAAAACGGAATTGTTACCTTAGCTAGCCAAAACACTTAGCACCAAAATAATAATAAGAAGTCTATAATAAGAAACCCTCTTACTAATCTTCACCCAAAATATACGAGTCTCCAAACTCGTCTTCAAAATCTTCCCCTATAAGAAAAGACAAGAAAAACATCATTAGTACTTAAACTTGATTTTTCCATAATTAAATGTTGAAAACGATTTTGACGGAATTTAAAATAAACCGTACTAGAAGATGGAGAGCGAAGAGGAGAGTCTAGAAATATAAGTTAGGACGGATTTAATTAAGAAATGAAGATTTTATGAAGGTTTTGCTCAAGAACGATGAAGAACAATTGAAGAACACGAAGAACAATTGAAGAACGATAAAGAAAGTGATATTTAGATCTTAATTTGATTTGTTGAAAAATGAAAAGTTGTTAGTGAGTAGTGAAGGGTGGTGTGTGCCGTGTAATTATAGGCAAAAAGGTATGTCGGGTTTTGAAATTGTTGTTACGTAATTGACTCAGGTTTATTAATTATTTTACGGTAATCGATTAAATATAATTAACGATAAAGTTAATTATACTAAATATCTAGATATTATGTTATATTAATCAAAAGAAATGAAAATATCAAGGCTTAAGAGAGGGTGAGTGTGTCGTGTGGGTTTGTGATTGTCGGGTCAGTTTTGTAAACGATTTGCGTAATTTTCGTTAACTGATCGATAAAGTTAATAAATATCTAGATATTTTGATTAGTTTAATCAAAATAATTCAAATATCTAATTGTGAGTGGAAAACGATGACATAGGCGGGTGACTCATGCCAAAGTCGAGTTTCAATTTTGTTTCGGGATTTGCGATTAGTCGGGAATAGTTAAATGATGTTCGGTTAAAACCGTAAACGTTATTCTTTAAATTCCGAATAAATTCAAAATAATTATATTAACTTATGATAAATCTTAATAAATCTAAATAAAAATAAATCAAAAATATTATTATATTTTTTTTTAAATAAAATTTGCGGCTTCAAACTTATGAGGCGAGTCGGAAACGTCAACGGAAGCAAAGTGGACTGAAAAGTCGAGAAAAGTCCGAAGATGAACTTAACAGTCCAAGAAAGGTTTAGGACGACTTAAAAGTCACAGAAAGTCAATGCACGACTTCACAAAGTCAAAAAAAGTCAAGTACGACTTAAAAGTCAAGAAAAGTGTCAAAGATGACTAAACGGTCTTTTCATGAATCCGCTCACAATTCCAAATACGAACGCGGAATTTCAAAATAAGACTCGGAACAAAAATTTCTATTTTAAAAACTTAAGTTCTACTGAAAAGTGTTAGTAAATATTTTTACTAGAAAAATTGGTATTTTTCGGGTTGTTACAGGAACGTTGAAAATAACGAGGTCATAAGCAAGAGACAAGGATGATAAGAGAGTCGTGAAGATATCTGAGTAAAAAGAAAGGTATGAGAATGCGATTTCTTAATGATCAATTTCGACAAAACTTGCAAGAAAGGAAATGGAAATAGCTAATGCTACGAGTAAGGGTATAAGGTTTAATCCACAAAAATTCTCCTATCAAACTTAGGGCGATAGTAAAACAACTTATTCCTCTACAAAGGGCTCTCACAAGGGACCATCGTACCACAAATCATCAAAATAATGTACACCTTAAAATCGGCTACAACCCAATTCATTCATCCTTTCATATAACACGGATTCCCAATTGCGGAATTGCAACTCAAGCATAGGAACATTCTCTTAACTCCAAAATTCGACACAAACTCAAAGGTTCCAAAAACCGAAGGACTAACAAAGACTTATCTACACTTGTCCTCTTTCAACTCCTATACTCCACAAGGTAGAACACCGAACAAAACGTCATCATCTACATCTTAAAGCATCTCCACCATAACTCACCTAATCGGTTATCACTCGTATCCATAATCCTCAAGTAACATGGTTTAATCTATCATGACGACTTACTACTTCTAACAAGTATTTGATACCATAATATAAGATCACATCTTCAAATTCAAGAATTATATCCATATACTTTTCCACCAATCCCATACCGAAACACACACACTGGAATCCACAAGAAGTCACTTAGACTCAAAGGCATTTTACAACTCATGGCATAATAACTAACCCAACATAGGTATGATCCTCAAGACACTCTAATATATCCAAAATCCTAAGTACAAATGTTTAGGTCACCAACAAGCTCAAAGGTATTAGGCAACTCACTCAATCAACCTCACATCATCAATTCCCATAAATCCTTCTCACATACACCAAGACAGGCATCTATGGATTAACATCTCCAAAACATAACACACTAAACTCTCCCATGACTCCATCACTCACCACTCTAGGGTGAAGCTCAAATCTACACATCATTTTTCAAGGGCTCCAAATTCACTCACCTAAAGCTAGTACAACACAAATAAAGGGGAAGGTATCCACAAAAGGTGACTATGGCAAGTTAAGGATACAAAAGATAATATTAAGGGAAGTAACAAGAGAAATTATAAATGAGGGAAGTAATTGGAAGTGATGAAGAAGCATCTAGATTGAGGGAAGAGAGCAAGGTACACCATAGACAAGAAAATCATCAATGAGATTGAAACACAATTCAATTAGGCATGTGAACCTTCAATCATCGACAAAGGATACTTCTTCTCGCTAACACATGGTCCACTTCAAGACGGTAGATACAAACAAGGATAACATCACTCAACACAATCCACAAACAAGTTAGAGCCTCACAAAAATCAAGTACACTAAAGATTACCACCTTAGGTCCTTAATTCTACTCATATCTCATTCATTATCCATTGGTGAAGTTATTTAAGTTGGAGTGCACGAATGTGCGTTGGGAGCATTATACATCTGATACCAACTGTGACACCCCACGATTTAGCAATAAAGTAAGCACATAGTTTGCAGCGGAAATACGATATTTTTAAAACTTTAAAGACAAAACCGCGAATGTCACAATATTATAAAACCAAAACTTAGTTTAACAAAAATATAACTTAAATAAATCATGTGAGATATCGTATACGTCTAATAATGAATATTTAATGTCATTACATCGAATTCTAAGATAAACAAACTATATAAACCGTTACATGCATAGATATATGAGAGAAAAAAAGAAAAGGAAGTAACATGGGGTCCCAGTCAGTCAGGGGGACCGGCGGCCAGGTACCCGGCTGGGCACCACCCAAAAACGAACAACAATATCATCCAACTAGAGACTCCCAGCCGGTGTGTGTGACCGGCGGCCGGCCACCCGGGTGGGGCTCACATACCACACCATAAACGAACACAGGGTGAAGGAAGGGGTATGACGACGTTGTTGGGAGGTGAACGCATAGCGTTGATCGACCCGACCGTCAAATGATATATCCTTACGAGGTGGTCTCATTGCATGTAGCATACTTGCTTGTTTATTTTAGACCTCATCTCCGAGCCGGTTTAGCCGGAGGATGATGCTTGTACTTTTTTCCCCTTTTTCGAGCGGGTTTAGCCGAATATGGGGTACTCGCTTCCGTGTGGGTTAAGCCGGAAGAATCGAGTCTTGGATGCGAGGGTTTATCGCATGTCGAATCGGGAGGGTTTATCCCGAGAGTCTTGCCAGGTTTAGACTAGTACTTCCGTATTGTTTGGCCTACCGGGAGGATTAGATTCTTAAGTATACGACACGTTCATCGTATACGGTTCAGAGAAGCGTTGATCCCATGGACTAGTTCATCTTGTCTTGCAAAGTATAGATGCTAGTGCGTGTCACTTACCGTGAGAGTGTGTTTGATCATATGTTAGACGGTATACTTGGATATTGGATGCCTATGAGTGGTTTCCTTCTTAAGTCCCTAACCTTCTCAAGCACATGTCAATAATGGTGAGATGCAAGCTCTTACTGCGTATGTGATTGCCAAGGGGAGTCTTCCCCGAGTCGGTATTGTATGATGATGATATAATGAATGCTTCATATGCTTAGATAATGTAATTATGAAATATCCCATTTATCCTTATCATGATATGTATGTAAGCATGTTGATATATGTTTTTATACTTGTTTATATGCGTTTTGATGTGATATGGCTGGGAGAACCCCGAGTTACTCCTCACTGACTGTTTCATTCTTGTTTCATGAATGAACAGGTTGCAGGTTGGTGTTGCATTGGGTATGACGAGTGAGCTAGCGAGCGTTGTACCTAGAGCGATTCACCTTTAGCGTTATAAGTTTTATTATTTTTATTACCTTACTTGTATTCATCAATGTATTTATTTAAGTTATATTTTGTACAAATGATGTGTTAAACTAAGTTTTGATTTTATAATATAGTGACATTTGCGGTTTTGTCTTTAAAGTTTTAAAAATCTCGTATGTCCGCTGCAAACTATGTGTCTACTTTATTTTCTAAATCGCGGGGTGTCACATTTAATCGATCAAGTATTTGAGGTGCTCGGTCATGTAGGGATTACTCGGTTGAGTAGGCTTGTTACTCAAGTGAGTAATTGTCAAGAATCAGCTATTCATTGTTTTTTAGTTTCCGCGTGGGTTCTATCTACTAAATAACTCTCTTATCTTTCCTAATCCTTCTTATTTTTCATTAGAAACATAAAACTGTCATAAACTCTCTGATATCTCTCTAATTAATTCCTAATTAAAATCTTATTACTCCTTAATCTTCTTTTGGATTTGTTGAGGAAATCAATCTCCTAGATCTTGCTCTCATATTTTTCAATCTTTATAAGTTATCTTCATCCTTAATCTTGTGATTTCATCTGATCATCTTTTAAATTAGATTTAGAGTAACTAGTATGATAATTTTAGTTGGACTTGTTATTAAGTTGAGATTTATGTTATTAAAAAGATTTATTATGTTTAGATTAGATTATATTTTATTATCTTGAGTTAGATTATTGTTACAAGATTAGAATTAGGAGAAACGATTATATATGATAAAATTGTTGTTGAATATCATATAAATCATGGAAAGGTGATGTATATTATAGTTTAATGTTTATTAGTATGAAATTTGGAAATTTGGCCTCAATTATAGTTTATTGACTTGTAAGGTTAAGAAATGAGGGAAATTGGGGGAAATTGATGTAATTAGTATTATTGAATTAGGAATCTGTAGTAATTAGTATTATTGTGTTATTGTAGCTGGTGACTTTATTAAAGAGGACTTATAGCCTTTTGTTATTGTTATTCCTAAAGGTGGGTTATTTCTACTCGATTTATGTGTATATGATCGATTACTGTCAATTATGATATGATTGTGACCTGTTAACTTGGATTTTAGATGATTGATTGGGATTGTGACATATTGCCTTTTGGAGTTGTGATTAATATAAAGCAGTAACGGGATACCAACTTCATAGACTCTGTGTCACTCTTCATGGTCCCGCTATGGAAAAGACAATGCACATGGTGATGACCTGCGTCTGGGGGTGACCTGCTGCAGTAGGGCCCACTGTGTTTACAGAGAGCCTTGGACACGACGGTGTGCTTTTTTATGGCACCGCAATTGGTGGTACGTTGTGCTCTGAGATGGCACCATGGTGCGCTACTTGATGGTAGTAGATATGTGTGTTGATACTATTGTGATTGCATATGGATTGATTATAAACATGTAAACTGTTCGTTGTTGTTTTTTGTAACTATCGTGATCCATACTATATTTCTGCGTATGTTGAGTAGGTGCTGCGCATGTATGATGATGATGGTATGCTATGATGACTTGGGGTGCTTTCACGGATTGGTGATGATTACTTAGAGTCTCCACATGTTTTACTTTGAATTTACTTGGCTTTTGGATTAGTAGACTTTGGACATGCTGATTGATTTGCTTATGTAAACCTTTGTATTGACTTTTCATTTTAAATAATGCATAACTCGTTTGGGTACATCCTAACTCCGGAAACCAGGGCATAACCCCTCCCCTTGATTGGGAAGGTCCAGCTTAAAGGCTCTTGGGGAAGGTGGGGTGTAAAAAAAAGGTATCAAATCGACGATCTTCGAGCATAAACCCGTGAACCTAATGAACATAGATTGTCTAAAAAAAATGGCCTCAGGGTGAGTTGATTAGAGCTAAATTTCTAAAACTAGGGACACATCATAACTAAAACCATGACCGTCTTATTCTTAAAACGGGAACGGGAGAATGATATTATGTGTTCGTTGTTCTTATGGGATAAACGCTTTGGATGAAATATGTTATTGGTTTCTTTTTTGATATTGGAAGTGATATGATGAGGTGATGATGTAATTATGGAGTATGTATGAGTACATGGGAGGATTGTATATGCTAGCACGGACATGATTTGGTATTAATTTAATTGTTTTCGAAGTACATCAGGTGCTTACTCGAGCGAGTAAGGCATGTACTCGGCCGAATATAGGAAACCCGACTGAATAAACATGTAGCTCGACCGAGTGAGGAATTGGTGCATTGTTTAAAATCTCTGGTTGATTTTACTCAGCCGAATAGGGCGTACTCGGCCGAGTAGGACTTTTGTACTTGGGCGAGTAAACATATTTACTCGAACGAGTAAGGTTGAGAGTCGACCGAGTAGGGAGTTACTACACCAAGTGGAGGCTCTACTCGACCAAGTGACTATGTTTTCTTGTGTTGTTATTTCATTCTTAGAAGGTTTAATAGTATTATAGTTGAGTGTTTACCCACTTGTTTTATATTGACGATGGTGAAGAAAGCGATGTTAAACTATACAAAGGTATGATTCGCGAGGATATAGGACGTCTAGTAGAGCAAAATGAGGATCTTAAGGAAGCGTTAAGTGGGGTTGGAAGGCTTCAAGATAATACTGTGGACGCATCGGCGATGATCTTTGCTATAGCTCGTCACCGACCGACCAAGTACAAAGCCTCAGGGGATCCAAAGCTTCTTGATGGGTGGACGAGAAAGATGGAGTATGTCTTCAACGTAACGCAATGTCTAGAGTTGATGAAGGTTAATCAAGCGGCGTTTTACCTTAGCGGGTAGGTGGGGTTGTGGTGGCACTCGAACAGTAGTCAAACTACAATCAAATGCAGGAAATTCTATAAGGAAGCACCCGAAGAAGGCTGTATCCCAGAGGCAAACTTCAAAGGTGGTCTCTGTGATACACGGATTGTGGATCTTTGATGAACTATAGTACACGGGGAACCACGGAGGGGCGCACACGGGATGGAAACGAGGGACAAGTGTAGAAATACGCATTTGTGGAGTCGCGACCAATGTTTATAGGAAATTGGAACCGTTCAAATACTTTATGCCATGTCAAGACACAAAGTAATAACATGAACACTAAGAACTCGTTACCCTTAGCATTCTATGTCTAGAATGACTCTCGTGGATGCCAATGAACACGGGTGTTCACGGAGATCTGGAGTAAGGGGTGAGGGTACGTTTTAGGAAGCTCTTTAATTAAACACCAAATCTCGCCCGCCTCTATAGCGGCCTCTACTAATGATTAGGGAAATCGTTCGTATTTGATATGTTATCAATTGTATGCATGCAATGCAACATCCAACATTTTAATCCTAGCATGTGAATTAGACTATGTCCGTGAACGTGTTATTAGCACTCAATTATGTCGAAATTGGTAATTTAGGGTTGATTGCATATGAATAGATAATTAAATCATCCAATTACAATGACTAAATGAGATTACAACAGATTACGGGATCCACGTCAGAGATATATCCAAAGCGAATGTTTGAAAGAAAAGAAAAAGATTATAAAATCTAAACAAAAAAATTAGCAGCGATATTAAGGTTAATAATTGATTAAATACATAACTAAAGCAATAAGTTAATGTTCGTTGGTATTTGCAACTTATTGTCAATCTAAAACTCGAGTAAAAGTGGTTTAATATACTCCCTCCTATTCTCAATAACATTCCCCATTTCTATTTTCGTCTATTCACAATACTTTCCCTATTTCTTTTTTTGGTAAGTGTTTGTCTGGTCCAAATTTAATTGAATAGTGGAATAGTGTATTTGTGTGGTCCAAATTTAATTATATGGTGGGGGAGTGTATTTTCTTAATTTTTGTGTTCAAGTGAAAGGGGAAGGTTATTGAGAATAAGAGAGAGTATTAATTACAAGACTAATTGTATCAATAACGAATCCAGAGATTTGATATGAACAAATCGAATCTCTCAAATTTGAATTTTGATTTAGAGATACTAAAACCCGCTAATATTGGCTATTAGGGATAAAACTCAAAAACAAAAAAGATTTAAAAGATTAAATATGAAAATGAATAAAATAAGAAAAGGAAATAAAGACGTAGAAAGCAGAGGAAGAAGAAGAAAAGCTGGAGGAGGCAGCCTCTGGAAGAGGCGCAGGTGCTCTTGCGTTTCTTCTCGAAATCTGACGACTACTAAAAAGGTTTTATGAAAAGGATTTTGATTAAAATTGGTTTCGAACTTATTTCTGACACAGATCTTACATGAATAATATAAAAATAAATGATACAAAAAGAAGGATTAACACCCTCAGACTTACATGTTGACGAAACGAGATTAACTAAGTTGCATTTTAGTGATAGCTCGACTCGAATCTATAGAAAGTGCCCTCGTAAAAGGATTAAAAATGATTAAGTTGATTAGTTGCGTAGTTGGTCAAATCGGTCGGTCATGCAAAACGTGATGGGTACTCATAAGGATCTGAGCTTACGTGGTCGATTGATCAAGCACGTAGATGTCGATAATTTAGAGCAAGGTATAGAATGCAACGAGAGAGAAGAGAAGGGGCGGTACACTCGCGTACCTTAAAGTGAGAACGAAGCTCTTATTTTATAGTAGAAAATGTGAAAGAGTCGTAGAACAACTCAAACTATGGAAAGAACAGGCTGGGGAAGAGGCGCAGCAAGAGTGCGATCCTTCGAAGAGGCGCAGCACCTGCTGCATCATTTTGCCAGAGGTTTCCTGCTAAAGAAGGAAGATTCCCACGTTTCTATTACGGAATTGTGGTTGATCTACACTTCTATTTTAAAACATAATACGAGATAATTTTATTAATAGAGATAGGATTTGAAATATATAATAAAATAATCAGTATATTTTTTAGCGTTTTGACTCGGAGTTTTAAAACGGTTTACAGGAAAATGAAGCGGTTTTCGGCCTGGACTCCAAATGAACTCTAATGACTGTCAAAACGACCGTACCGGCGCGTTGATGACGATCAAGGGGTAGACACAAGTATTTGAGCTATCATTTGACGATAAAATTATGAACTGTCATTAATCGTTTCGCGTACCAAACATGCGGCCCAATCATCACTGGGTGGATGGCGGAAGGTGTAGAACTGAGCTATCTACAGAGCCCCCACTTTGACCGAGGCTTGGCCAAGGCAAAATTCAAAGTATAGTCATCAGGTCAATAGAAGATTACAACCTGACGACTATGACGACGGGAGGCGATTCAAAGGGTCCGAACCAAGGACATGTTGTCGGGAACATTTTAAAGTCTGTCAAATATTGGGGAGGGTCATTTAAAGTCCATTTGACTACGTACAAAAGCTCCCTAGCCATAAGAAGGAGTCATACCTGAGGCATCTTCTTATTTGGAGTGAGATTGCAATGTGAGGCTCGCCAGCCGTCGCGTGGGGTTGCGTTATGAGGCTCGCCAGCCTCTTGAATGGAATGCGTTGTGAGGCTCGCTAGCCGCTTGAATGGGGTGCGTTATGAGGCTCGCCATCCGCTTGAATAAGTTTGCGTTATGAAGCTCGCTAGCTGGTTGAATGGGGTGTGATATGAGCCTCGCATGTCGCTTGAATAAGGTGCGTTATGAGGCTCGCCGGCCGTTTGAGTGGGGTTGCGTTATGAGGCTCGCCAGCCATCATAAGTGAGAATCTGCCTATCTCTTTCCTCAGGCGAAATCTCATTGGGGAAACATAATATTGAAAGGAATTTGCGAAACTTGATATACGGAAGACTCTGTCAGGATCGAATCATTCCGATAAATTTGCTCGGTTGTGGCGAGCAAAATTCTGGTAATAAAATATGGGCCCACGGATTGTATGTCCAAAAAATGGGTCCCTGCTGAGATGATAACATCATGGGATGGGTTTGAAGCCTGTCAAGGCGCGGGTATACGGAAGACTCTGTCAGGATCGAATCATTCATGGGAATCTGCTCGGTTGTGGCGAGCAACATCCCGATGATAAAATACGGGCCTACGGATTGTATGTCCAAAAGGTGGGTCCCAGCAAGCTTTGCTTGTTTCTTGTTTGTTTGTTTATATTTGATAAGTGACGAACGATCGTCAATTGAAGAGTTTTATTTGAATTGTTTTGAAAGAGGTGGAGGTGGCAGGCGTCAAGTCCCCAGCTTGCCTCGAGATGTTTGAATTGATTTGATTTGAAAACTGACAAACGATCGTCAATTGAAGATTTGTTTTTGAATCGATTATTTTTTTTAATAGCTTTGAAAAGTGACGAACGATCGTCAATTGAATATTTTTGAATTGATCTTTTCGGGAGATCGGGGTGGCAGGCGTCAAGCCCCCTGCTTACCTCGAGGTGTTTGAATTGAAATAATTTGAGAAATGATGAACGGTCGTCAAAAAGAGTCATTTGGCTTTACAGAAGATCGAGGTCGCAGGCGTCAAGCCCCCAGCTTACCCTGAGACGTTTGAAGGTAAGCCCCTAACTTTGGCTATCTTCATTGCATAGGAATGCATTTGATTTGAATACGGGTGGCACCGTCTCAGCAAGTAGCGTTGTGGAGGGTGGCTAATTAACCGGCTGCGGGCTACAGCCATTGAGGCGCTCTCAGGTTTCCGGATCGACAGGTATTGTGACACCCTCAAATTTGCGGAAAGAAAAAAAAATAATTTAAATACATAACGAAGAGTGTCATAAATAAAAAGGTTCATTACAAAAGAAAATTTATATTATACATAAGAATTCTACAAGACGGGAGACATATCTCCCGTATAAATACGGAAATAAAAGAGTGTATAATAATATACAATCTA
>JAIUZE010075373.1:0-24313 GCA_022085475.1 Heliosperma pusillum
ATAGTTCACCCTAGCCCTAGCATGCAGATTAGCTACTCATGGTGATAGATCTAAGCATATGAACTACTGTATTAGCATAAGACATCATAGCAAAGCGATGTGGAAACAATAAACGAACGAAATAACTAAATGCGAAACAAAGAAACCTGAAATAGGTCTGAATACAAGGCTATGTCGATCGGCAGAAGAGTATCCCGATCGGCGGAAGTACAAAAACGAACTAATCGACTAAAATGTAAAACAATAATCTAAAATGGTGTTTTAGAGCGGAAACTCGATCCGTGACAAGGGATCTTGCGTCTAGGGAGAGATGCCTCCTTGAGATCCGCTGCCTCTCCCACTTATAACCCTCCTTTAGGTCTAGGGTTAGGTTTTCTCTGATTTGGGCCCGATCTCGCGTCCTAGTGGCTTGGGCTTCGATAAGCTCGAGTCCCTTTCCCAACAAAACGTGCCCCGTGGATTAGAGAGGTAGTTGGACCATCCCTCTAAGCTCCCACTGATCGGTGGATGGGTCTTCACGATAGGTGTGGGCTTAAATTGTTCTCTATAGGTCTTCATTTGATAGTTCAAGGTAGATGTGGGCTCCCACCGATAGGTGGGCTTGTATGAAGTGTCCACAAGGCTTAGGAAGAAGTGGAAAGGGCCCCCAGGATGTCTCTGCCGATCAGAGGTAGGCATTGCCGATCGGTGGTAGGCCATTTGGCCCTTGGCCGATCGGTGGGAGGCATTGCCGATCGGTGGCACTGTTAAATTCCTGCACCGCGCACTGAACTTAAAACGTCCGCCATTTCTTCGTTACTTGGCGGATTTTGGCGTTCTTGGTCTCATTCCGAAGCTAAGAAAGAGATCTATCTTATCCATTTTGAAGCGCCTCAATCACATATCTAGAACTCAATCTATTTCCCTTCAAACTATCCAAAATGCATCCAAAAGCACCCCGAGAAGTCCTAACCTGGCAACTGAGGAACAAACATACCAAGTAAGCATAGGCGAGGATTGACATGAAATCGCTCAAATGAGCTATAGGTAAGTACTTAAAATGGGGGCGAATAGTGTGTAAATGTCATATAAAATATGCACTCATATACGTGGCATTGATTAGTAATTTGGATTCTCCACGTCAGTTGATTAACGTAATCGGGTAACGCTCGGATGACTAGAGTTTGACGTTATTTGTCGTATGACGGCGGTGATTCAAACTGATCCCTTTAGGTCACACCTATAGGATGAGACCCAAATAGAATACTAATTATTTGTATATGATACAGTTTAATTATGGCATTACATATATTTGATATGTACGTTTAGTTACGAGAGTTATTTATTGGAAATTGAGTTAGGAACTCATTCCACTTAAGTTTATTAGTCAATTATACGATAACTGACTGAATAAATTTTATGTCTTATTTTAATACGATTAAATAAGATTTAATTTAGTGATTAATCGTTAATTCATTAAATTAGTTGAGGTAATGCATATATTTTGAGGTAGAGGTAATTAGTTAATTATATTTACAAGGAGTTGTAAAATAAATTGACTGGGCATTGTGGGACCCATTATATATATTGATATAATGGTAAAATATCACTTAAAAGTTAAGTACATATTGTTTATTAATTTGAGTCATATAATTGTTATATGAAAAAATTAACACTTAATTATGCAAGATAATTAAGCATATGATTAATAAGTATTTGTGGGACAAATATCAAAAAATTAAAATGGTCCATATAAGACACTTGGACCGGTTTTAGCTAGTAAAAAAACAATCATGTTTATTCTCTACTAAATCCACACTCCACCACATGATTATGATGTGTATGACACATGATTATTATCATTATACAATCTCATACTCTACCATTATGCATGTGAATAAAATAAGAAGAAAATCACCCACTTTGGGGCCTTGCCATGACCGGCCAAATGCTCCTATATAGAGCATTTGTTGCTCATTTGTTTACTTGACTTGATTCTTCTTTTATTCATATCTTCTCACTAAAATATCTCCTACATCTCTGTAAACTTACATGCAAAACTAATATTCATGTCATATTACTAGTGTCGTAATACTATAATATTAGTAGTATTAATTCTTACTTATTATATAGTTAATAATAAGGTAAGATTATTTGGGTTTAATCTTGGGTGCAACAAGAAGGAGACCTTCTACTTTGGAGGTTGTTTTATGGAGGTTCATCAACTAATTTCATGCTCAAGAACAATAAGAAGGAGTTCTTATTGTGCCCTTATTAACCGAAAAATCCCAATGTAAGTATGTTTTGGTCTTATCTTTTCTTTTATGCTTTTATATTTGCATGCATGATAACTAGATCCTAAATCATTAAGTTAATGTAATTTAATGAATTAATTAGAGGAGTCTAATTAGAGGTCTATGACTTTAATATGGTATCCGAGCTCAATTGTTACATGCATGTTGATTTTAAGCATTAAAATCGAGTTATACGATAACTTGGGTAAAATTGAAAATTTGTGTTCAAAATTGGTTTGCACAAATTTTTGATTTTCATGCATACCTACTGACCTCAAAATGGTTGTGGTAAAATGTGGTGATTTTAGGGATTAATTTGCTATTTATTTTGATTTATGGCCTTTAAATCATGTTAATATGCATATTTTATGTTAAAAGTTAACTAAAAATAGTTGCATGTTGATTATGGCCATGAACTTTTGATATGATCTCACATGCATGTTTTAAATACTGTATGTAATATTTCGTGACTTTTAATTAAGTTTTGCATGATTATTGATTTTTATGAGATAAAAGTCAATAAAGTGAGATTATTATGATCATAAAAATGAAACGTCCTTTTCTGGTCTTGAAAATTTTTGGTACATTTTATAATCTGATTTATATCATCTTGGCGAAATTATATAATTTATTTCACTATTTTACTATATTTAATGGTTTTTATTTGATAAAACCGTTGAATACTTTGTTATTTGTTCATAAAATTTATTCAAAGTTTTTGGGCAAATTTTTCTGGTTTTTAGAGTTCATGGAAATGTTACAGAATGTACAAAAATTTTTTTTTCAAATATTAATGATTTTTATATTTTATTTTGGGTTTATTTCATAAATGTTATGATTAAACCTCTATATTTAGCAAATACGATCAATTCAAACTAATTAAATACAAAAAAATTGGTGGGGACTAATTTTGAGTTCTAAATCAGTTTAGATAATTAGTTTGAGCTTAAATACAATTAAAGTGTTGATTATTGATTTTTAATGGTTAAAAATCGATATAATCCATAAAACCGAGCTAGAATGAGCATGATAAGTGTTAAGGGCGATTTTGGCATGATTTTTTACAGCATTTTATTTATGTTGTTATTTTTGAATGAATGAATGTCATTTATTTAATTTTAATGCAAATTGTACCTAGTATGGCCTAGATTATTTTAATCGGTATTACCCGTAATGTAAGGGAATACCGATTCAGTTGTAATTTTATTTGCGATCTCGTATCGCCGTTTGTAATAATTTAATTTCATTTTTAGATCAAATGTATAATAGGAATTTTATTTGTATCTTTTTGTAATTAATTATTATGAAGACGGAGATTCCCGAAGTCGGTGTTCCAAAAGACGGTGTCATGAAGAGGCAAAGGGCCAAGGAGTTGGTTTCCGATTTTGTTATCTACTAGTTAATTAGATTAGGTAGGTGGCCATACTAGGATTTATTATTTGCTTGCTTTATTTTTCCGCTCATGCCAATATCGCCGACATGCATTTTATTTCTCGATTGTCAATTCAAAGATATTTAAAATTCACCGACTTATTTCGCTTATAGGGAATTAATAACTAAATTGACAAGACCTCTCACATAACTTAAAAAATTGAGATTTAGTCTTACCAATTGAAGCACCTATGAACCCCGTGTTCCTTAGGGCTACCACGCTCGTGGGTCCCTTTTTACCTCGGGTAAGTAGGGTGATACGATCACAAGCCAAAATTGGATTGGACTCATCGAGATAAGCGTTATCTTGGGACTAGGAGATGGATTTAGTTGAAATCCGTCAACCAAGAGTTCAAAGGGTAGAATTAGTCAAGTATTGACTTACCATTTTTAGATAAAGGTAGCATACGATGACTATTTATGTCTAAAGATGGGTTTTGGAATCACTTATATAATTTCGTGAGGGGTCATTATATGAGTGACTTGTTTAAAATTGTTTTACAAGTAAATTATATTTAAGCAATGAATGTTTATTTTCCGTTCATATTTATTTTATTCGCGCAATGACAAATATTTTATCCTTCTATGAACTTGTAAATCCGTTCAATCGTGGAAAGGGTTTCCATTATTTTATACGGTAGCATTTTGATTGCGATCTCCGTTTAAACCACCGTAGCTAATGACAAAATGAATTTTTCTTTTTGATCCTCATATTTACCATTGAAAATGTCTCATATGAAGAGTATACAAATGAGTCACATTTTAGTCTAAAACGTTTTGAATTTTTGTGACGTCTTCTTATTACAATGGTGCATCAATCTTTTTGCTCCAAAGAAAATATTTATTTGACCGGACCTGTCGCAAGCCCGATACAAAGATAAATTACCCAGACTAGGCTAATAACAAACTAATTTAATTAGGGAAGTAGGGGTCGATCCTCAGGGGATGGTGTTTCCTATAGAATGCGAAATGTCTTGCAATTGGGTCTTATCTAACGAGTATCTGGGTTTTGGAGGTTTAATTTCTAAACTAATAAAAGGCATAAATAAAAACAAAATAAAAGCAATTCAAAATGAAAACAATAAAGCAAATGATGAATTAACAATGATGAAAAGAATCTAGGGAAGTAGGTTCACACATGTAGGTTAATATATTGATGAAATTGGATTTAGAACATGCAAATAATTCATTGTGAGTTCGTAAGAGTGATGTGTTCATTACAATCATAGATCACATGGTCTAGCAAGCTTTTAGGCAATTTACTAGGTCTTAATCCACCATGTCATGCTTTGTCTATTCAATTCACGTATCTCTACCTTGGAAAAGAATTCCATTTTAGTCAATGATTTTGATCAGGAATCGTCAACTATCGTTATAGTCCAAACATGCATAGACACAATGTTTTAAAAGCACAATTTCTTTTATCCAAATACCATCTTTTAATCAACCTAACATGGCTATCGTACACCCTAGAAAGGTGACTACTCAATCATGGTGATGTTTAAATCTAAAATGATATTAATAACAAAAACTAGGATAGACATGTTTATTTGATTTTGACAATAGTTTAAGACTCTTTATATGGCGATAATAACGACGCTAAATTGACAATCTAATGAAATGAAATGACGATTATGACGATACTAAAATGAATCTAAGATAACATGGATGAAAAATAACAATCAAATAGAAAACATAAAGACATTAAACAAAAGATAAAATAGGAATACCTAGATGACGATCATTGACGATAATGACAACAATAATAGAAATCCCTTGCTTAGAATAGTCGTTCCATGAATCACAATACTTGAACCAAATAAAGTAGATTACAAAGATGAAATTCTTATTGATCTAGGCTAAGGATTTTATGTAAAAAAGACAGAAATAAACTAAGAAACTAAAGATAAAAAGAAGAAGAAAATGATCTAGACAAGAGAAGAGAGGCTAGGTTTCTCTCCTCCTAATCTAGGTTTTCTAATCTAAAGAGAAATGTAAAGAAGAGAAGAGATGATTGCAAAGAGGATGTTTTGAAGTGTGGTGGCTGATGCTTCTTATATAGCAGTAGGGTTTCGTGGGGGAGGGGTCATGCATTCATCACATAGGACAAAAAGGAGGAAGTCGAAGCAAAAGTGCGGATCAGCAGACATCCCCGATCGGGTACACCACTTACCCGATCGGGTAAGTTGTCATCTGGGTCAATTGACCTTCGTTTCATCTCCCCTTGCATATGACTTGACTTTCATTACCCCCCTTGACCTCTTGAGTCGGGTTTGTTGATAGGGTTTGATGTAAAATGATGATTACTTCGCCTAATTGATCGATCTCTTGACAACTGCGAAACTGTCTTTACTTCTTCTCTCTTTCGAATCAGTGAACCTTCTTGAAATGCCTTTGACTTGGTCAAGCTTGCTTCTTCAAATCGTCGGCTTCTAGGCAAATGCTCGGGAATATAGAAAAAGGGCGTAGAAACGTCAGTTTCCCTACAAAACAGGTTAGAACATAGGAATTCGCCTAGAAGACGATATTAGCTCACAAAATGGCTTAACAAAGCACAAACGACATACAAAACCGAGCTAAATTAGGGGTTAAAATCATACAAATATTCACTTATCATTATTATTTTTGGTATGTCGTCATAATGCTCCTTATCGAGGCTTACCTCAAAAGAGGCCAAATCAGTTGGGACGACAAGGTTTCTCGATTTATTTGAAATCATGTTTAACTAAATACCGTAGTCACTTTATGAAAGGTTTATCCTTTTTGAAGGTAAAACCATGAATGAAATGAGGAGTAATCTTCATTTTAATTCTAATCTACTTGTCTAAAAGGAGATTTATGAAAGTGAGTGGGAGCTCTAAGAAGGATGTTTTATTCTTAATTGTTAAGAATAGGACGAGGTTCAAAAGTAGGTTGGCACAATATTGGCACAAGGCTAGGGAAAAAGGCAAGGCTATTTTGAATAGTAAAGTCAAAACCCAAGCAAGGTGTCGAACCCAACTTTTGATGATTCTATTTTACAGTGTAAGACACTAGAAAAGAATTTGCCCCAAGATTTCTAAAGAGTTAGAAATTGGGTGTACTATTTTCACCCATAATATCTATATGATCGACATTTATTTTGCTAAAATGCAAGTTTTGGGTATTAGATACCCATTATGGTTTTCATCGATGTATTCAATGCATTTAATAATTCGTGCGACGACTAGCCATGATTAAATGTCGACCTACAAGGGAAATATAACTATTGTAGTTTTATTTCTATAGAGACATATAAAAGTTATAATGTGATCAATCTAGTTTTGGATTTAGAGGTATACTTTAATAAAAGTTATTATGTACATGACCTCTAAATAAAGAATATAGTATCCACTTTATTGTACGACACAAGTGTTTCACTTTTGTAAATAGAACAAGCGTTGTTTCTTTTTTATACCTATACTTGGTCAATGGTTATGTCATACCAATCAAAGGTAATTTTATTCTTAACCTAAAACTTAAAATTACTTGTCATATAGATTGTAAAAGGCTCGAAATTGGTGACCCAAATCTAATCTTAATTCTGGATTGTGTAGCACATCTAAAACATTTGATTTTGAATCTTATGATGTGTGCGAATCTTGTATTCAAGGCAAGATAATTCGTGCCCTTTTGTTGAAAAGGAAATCGAACTAGTGAGTTATTGGCCAATATTACATAAGAATATGTGTGGTCCAATAACAAACACAACTAGGGATGGTAATGACTACTTCACTTAATTTACCAACGACTTAAGTAGATATTGTGTTTGATTCTATTTAATGAGGTGCTAAGAGAAATCTTTGAAAAGTTCAAAGAGCTTCAATGTGAAGTAGTTAACCACTAAAGAGTATTAGATCAAGGACTTACGACTAAATCGTAACTATAAATATCTAAGTATTGACTTTGATTTTCACCAAAAGTATTGTGAAATAGTTTCACGAGTTAACTTCTCTAACACACATTATGAGATAAGGCGTTGTTGAATAGAGAAACAGAACCTTATACGATATGGTTTTGTCTTTGACAAGTCAAACTCAGCCATTTGACTAACCTTGGGATCTTAATATTTTTGTCTGCTATTTCTTTTCCCACCATATCAAAGCACATTTATAACTGTCGGATTTTATTTCATATACGATATGGATAGGTAGCGTACCTAATTTAAAAGTTATCTGAATGAAACAAGTGCTCAATAATCCTACATTGACCACTGTGACAACCCTCGCGAATGGGGAAATATAAAACATACAAGCATGTGAATTATATAGCGGAAATATGATAGTTTTAAAAAACTTTTTTACATGCAAGAAGAAGTATACGAGGAGTGTCAAATATTACAAACTAAAGTACGAAATACTACAAAGAGACGAAGTCTCTCAACAAGTTATAAATGTCAAAGTGTTTAGCAAACTAGCTAAAATCGTCTAGAGGTGTTTCAATGCAGGGACAACGCCCGCTAGCTCACACCCGAACCCAAAATAGCATAAGCAAAAAGCCATCCATGCAAGCAACCTGTTCATCCATGAAAAACATGAACGCCACAGTCAGTGGGGAGTAACTCCGGGTTCTCCCAGCCATATCACATTAAACGTACATAAAGGAAATACAAAATAGAAGCATGCATATATAGATATACATGTGAAATACGATAAGGATAGATAGCAATTCAATATATAATGATAAGAGCATAAGTGAATACAAATCCGAATCCATCATGTTATACAAAGACTCGGGGAAGACACTCTTAGGCAACCGAATACGCTCACTAGGGCTTACATCTCACCGTTAGCGGTATAAGTTTGATAAGATTGAGACTCGACAAACAAACCATGTCAAGTCATGCATGACCATGAAAAACAATCATGAACTCTCGACAATGATGATCAATGAATGAAAATCATGTGAATCACGCATTCAACACGACACAAGACGACATCTCTCACGGTAAATGAAACGCACTAGCACCGTGTACATGGCAAGTATGATTAAAAAGGCATCCACGGGATCACATTTCCCTGAACTCATACGCGATGCTTACATTTCGCCTATGTAGACTATTTTCCTCCTGGTAGCACGACGATAATAATACGGTCCTAGTCTAAACCTGGCCAAGATCTCGGAATAAACGTGTTCCGATTCGACATGCGATGACGTTTCGCATCCAGACTCGGTCATCATGTAACGTCCGAGTACCCCCCCAAATCGGTCACATGCACAGAAAGAGGCGGAACAGAGCACCCTCCTCTACAAGCGGTACGCTACATGTCCAATAATTCACCCCTCGCAGTAGCACCAGCATTTGACGGCCGGGTCGATCAACGCAAAGCGTTCGCCTCCCAACAACGTCGTCGTATGCCCACTAACACATGCAATTAAGCAGTAGGATACCTCCCCGTTCCGACATTCCAGCCTTACGAACGTGGAGGTAGCCAAGGGAATGAGATTACAAAGCACAAGACAAAATAGTGCTCAAACTGTATCATTTGTAAAAACCAACTCAAAGTGGAACATACCAAAAACCGTCACAAAACATGAGATACAAACGAATAAAATATCATATATTCAAAACATTAATATTATAAGTCACTACGTAAATTTATACGATAAACGAACGATCGGAATTATTATAAATGAAATCAAAAACGAGAAATACAAACAAAGACCTGTAGGTGCCAGCCGGTCAGGTGGACTGGCTGCCGGTCAACCGGCTAAGGCCAATAGTCATATGAAAAACCAATATGAAACAACAGCATGTCCCAGCCGGTCAGGTGGACCGGCTGCCGGTCAACTGGCTGGGACCAAAGACATTATGGAAAATCAAAGGAAAAGTAGGGGTGTCTCAGCCGGTGGTCTGACCGGCTGCCGGTCGACCGGCTGAGACCCAAGTCATACTTCAAAATCACGTAAAAATGTAATAATATACAACCACTGCTCCAGCCGGTGGTCTGACCGGCTGCCGGTCGACCGGCTGGGGTACATATGCACGAAAATCACCGTTTCAACTAAGGTTCAACATTTATCAATTATCGATTATCAACACAAAGCATAGATTCTCATATAAATTCTCAACAAACGATATATACCATCATCAACACAATTACTAAACTCACTAATCGCATTCTAAATACGATTCCTAGCATAGATAACATGTAAGACACGTAAATGATATCGTATAACCCTTCACCGTTACCTTATTGCGTCTTCACTACTCGTCAAGGTCCTCTTCTATTAGGAAATAGTGTTTGTCGGGATCTTGAAGGTCACCACCTACAAAATAGTTAATAAAAGATGAATTTACTTCACCTTGAGAAAGACGGAAAGTTTGAAAAGCGAAAAAGACGGTAATTTTATTATCAATACGGATAGAAGAAGATAAGAGGGGAAGAATAAGACGAACTTACGTGAATTTGAGCAAGAAACAAATGAGATACGATGATTCAAAGATTGGATCAAAAAGGAGGCAAGGGTTTTGATTTTTCTTAAGGAAGAAGTAAGCTTGAATTGTGTTTGAGTGAGTAATGAATTAGGTTAGGAGAGTATGAGATGTGTATGGGAAAAAGTCAACAAAAGTCAAAGTTGCCCTAAGATGGGAATCACATGGAATCTCGCGGAAATTTCAAATACGAACTCGGAAATTCTAAATTCGACTCGAAACATTAAATTCTAAATATAAACTTAAATTCGCTGAAAAGTATCCGTAAAATATTTTTACTAGAAAAATACGGTACATTTGCGGGTGTTACAATCACCCCACCTTTTAAAAAGTTTCGCCCTCGAAACTTGAGGGAAAGAAAAATACCTTACTCGAATAGACTCGGATATTTACTACGCATACAAGCTTCCGTTTCCCAAGTCTCTTCTTCGACATTAGCACTTCTCCACAAGACTTTCACTAAAGGAACCACTTTACTTCTCAACTTCCTATCCTTACGATCTAGGATGCGGATCGGCCTCTCTTCAAAGGACAAATTCGGTTCAAGCTCGGGCATTTCCTTTTGAAAGACATGGCTCGGATCACTAACATACTTTCTCAATTGATAAACATGGAATACATTATGAACCTTAGCCAAATTCGGGGGCAAATCCAACTTATAAGCAACGGCACCAATTCTTTTTACAATATCAAAGGGTCCAATGTATTTCGGGCTCAATTTACCCTTAACACCAAACCGTTTAACACCCTTCATTGGAGATACTTTCAAGAATAGTTTATCTCCAACCTCGAATTCTAACGGCCTTCTTCGGATATCGGCATAAGACTTTTGACGGTCTTGAGCGGCTTTCATTCTATCACGAATGACCTTCACATTATCAATGGTTTCAACAAGAACATCGGGGCCTAAATCACGATTGTCACTCAATTGATTCCAACATATAGGGACTCCGAATTTCCTTCATAAAGAGCTTCATTATGGAGCACATTCTTGATCGATGCAGCTTAACGTTGTGTGTTAAGAAAACACTCCACCAACGGTAGACTCTTTTCCCAACTAGACTGACAATCAAGAAGAGCACAAGCCCTAAGCAAGTCTTCTAAAGTCTGAATAGTCCTCTCAGTCTGACCATCCGTAGCGGCATGAAAAGCAGTACTCATCAACAACTTACTACCCATGGCTTCTTGCAAAGCTTTCCAAAATCTCGAACAGAATCTCGGTCGGATATTATCTCCATATGAACACCATGGTATCTAACAATTTCATCAACATAGGCTTTCGCTAGTCGATCCAAACTCCAAGTTTCTTTGATCGGAATAAATCTAGCACACTTGGTCAAACGATCAACAACAACCCAAACGGCATCTTTACCTCCAACGGTCCTCGGCAAAGCCATAACAAAATCCATAGAAATAGATTCCCACTTCCATAGCGGAATATCCAACGGTTGTAGCAATCCACCGGGCCTCTTGTGTTCAATCTTCACTTGTTGGCAAGTAAGACATCTTCCAACATAAGATACAACATCACCCTTCAAGTTCGGCCACCAAAATTGTAGCTTCAAATCCTTGTACATCTTATCACCTCCGGGGTGAATAGAATAAGGGGAAAGGTGAGCTTCATCAAGAACTCGCTTCCTCAAATCAAGAGCATTAGGAACAAATAAACGGCCATGAAAACGAAGAACACCTTCATCATCAAACTTGAAATCTTTAGCTTTACCTTCAAGAAGTTTGGCTTGAATAGACTTGTAGGTAAGATCATCAACTTGGATTTCGCGGATCTCACGGAGAAAAACAGGTTCGGCAGTCATAGCACCAACATAAACAAATCCACGCTCCACGAATTCCAAACTCAACTTTCGAAACTCGGCACAAAGATCATCGGGTAATACCCGCATAGCATTCAATGCATGAGAAGCTTTCCTACTAAGAGCATCGGCAACAACATTAGCCTTCCCTTCATGGTACAATAACCCAAAATCATAATCGTTCACCAATTCCAACCATCTTCTTTGCCTCATATTCAACTCTTTTTGAGTAAATATGTACTTCAAACTCTTGTGATCGGTGAAGATACGACAACGAACTCCAATTAGGTAATGTCTCCACACTTTCAAAGCATGAACAACAGCGGCCAATTCTAAATCATGAGTAGGATAGTTCACTTCATGAACTCTCAACTGCCTTGAATCATAAGCCACCACTTTCCTACTTTGCATAAGAACACAACCCAATCCCATTTTAGAAGCATCACAATAGACATCAAAGTCTACTCCATCTTCAGGCAAAGTCAACACTGGAGCGGTAGTTAACCTCCTCTTCAACTCTTGAAACGCTGTTTCACAAGCTTCATTCCATAGGAACTTGGTTTCCTTCTTCAATAACTGAGTCATAGGTCTAGCAAGCTTAGAGAAATCCTTGACAAATCTTCGGTAATAACCAGCTAAACCAAGAAAACTTCGAATCTCTCTAATATCAGTCGGACTCTTCCAATCAACAACGGGTTCAATCTTCGAAGGATCCACCATAACACCCTCTTTAGAAATCACATGCCCAAGAAAGGACACTTTAGGTAACCAAAATTTACATTTGGAGAATTTAGCATACCACTTCTGACGACGTAGAACACCCAAAATAATCCTCAAATGAATAGCATGCTCATCTTCGGACTTGGAGAAAATAATAATATCATCAATGAATACCACCACACACTTGTCAAGATATTCACTAAATGTGCGGTTCATCTGATCCATAAAGATAGCAGGAGCATTGGTCAATCCAAATGGCATCACCTTGAACTCATAATGACCATACCTCGTACTAAAAGCGGTCTTTGGAATATCAACATCTCTAACAGGAATTTGGTGATAACCGGATCTCAAATCAATCTTGGAAAAAGTAGAAGCACCTTTTAGTTGATCAAACAAATCTTCAATTCTTGGCAAAGGATACCTATTCTTGATTGTAATCCGATTCAATTCACGATAATCAATGCAAAGTCTCATAGAACCATCTTTCTTCTTTACAAAGAGAACAGGAGCACCCCAAGGCGAGGCACTTGGTCGAATAAAACTCTTTTCAATCATATCATCCAACTGCTTCCTTAATTCTTTCAATTCGGTCGGAGCCCTACAGTAAGGAGCTTTGGCTATGGGACCAGAACCAGGAACAAGATCAATAGAGAATTCAACATCTCTCTCGGGAGGAATCCCGGGCAAATCTTCGGGGAATACATCGACGAATTCTCGAACAATAGGCACATCTTCAATACTTGGCAAGAGGTAGATGAAGAAGTCACAACACACAAGAATGCTTGGTGACCTTTTCTAACCATACTTACCAATTTCATAGCGGAAATTAAAGACACACCTTTACGAGGATGAGATCCCTTATAGGTTATTCTAACCCCTAAAGGACTCTTTAAATAAATCTTTTGATCACGACACTCGAACCTAGCATGATACATTGCTAGCCAATCGATACCTAATATTATATCAAATTCTCCTAGAGGGAACTTAAGGAGATTAGCGGGAAAGATAGAACCCGCGATAGATATTGGTACATTCGGATAAAGGGTAGAACAAGAGTTAATATCTCCGGAAGGTAAGGATATGGGAGTATCCTCACTAGATGTAGGCTTGATAGATAATTTACTAGCATATGTCGATGACACAAAAGACATTGAAGCACCGGTATCAAACAGAATAAGACACAGTTGCTCTAAGATTGAGAACATACCCGTAATGATCTCGGGATGAGCGTCGGCTTCAGCACGGCTCATGACAAAGATGGAACCCTTAGGTTTAGGAGGAGGAGGGGGCAACTTTTGATCGGGGCCAGCTGTACTAATGTGGCTTATGTCACTATGGTTAACAAGCTTAGGTTGGAGACAAGGGTGTAAAAGTTATTAGGTGGCATGTGATGTTCTCCCAATGGATGTGTGTCACCTGTTATTGGGAAGACCTTAGGAGTATGATAAAGATGATTTACATAAGGGGAAGAGCAATTGTACACATTTAGACATAGGATTCAGAAGATTGTCCTCACACCCCTACCACCTATGACAAAGGACTATGGTAGTCCAAGCACCAGTGATCCTAAGGGAGTTCTCTTCCTCACAAAGACAACCATACTAAGTGAGGTACATGAATAACAACCTGTCTTCATCATGCTGTCCAAACAATTTGAGAGTGTTGGAGTAAGTGTCCTTCAAAATGGTGCATTTATATAATAAATCTCATTTTGAATATACGTGGCATGATTAGTATATTTTGCTACTCCACGTTAGTTGATTAATATAAATCGGTAACGCTCACCAGACAAGAGTTAGACGTTATTGTCGTATGACGGTGGTGATTAACCGATCCCTTTCGGTCACATCTATAGGATGAGACCCAAACAGAAAACTAATTATTTGTATACGATAAAGTTTTATTAGTCCTTTACATATATATTTGATATATGCTTAGTTACGAGAGTTATTTATTGGACATTGAGTTAGGAACTCATTCCGTTTAAGTTTATATATTTGATATATGCTTAGTATGATGGCAATTGGATCTGAAGAACCGCCTTCTTGAATGCGATTCTAGAAGAGGTTGAATATTTGATATCAACCAAAGGGTTTACGGATTAGTGTGTCAATCATGTTATAAAGCATTTCTCGAAATGTCGAGGAATTATGTTTATACATGAAGTTTAGTGGGGGTAATGTGGTTTTCATTAGTCTTATATGTGGAGTCATATTGATCATTATGAGTGATAGAAGATTTTGGAGAAATAGAATACATCTCTTAGATATCTGGATTTATGTAGATAAAGCTAAAAAGATATAAGCATTAAGTCAAAATTCTTATATTGATAAGATCTTTGACTAGTTCAAGGAAGTTGAACACATGATAATTGATTCCTTTTGCTTCCGCTGCGGGATCAATTATATACATTGTGATGTATGCTCAATCCGACATTTCACATGCTTTGAGCATGACGAGTCGTTTGCAATCAAATCTAAGTGAGAGTCACTTGATAGCCATGAAGAACATCGTTAAGTACTTGTGAAGGACTAAGGATATGTTCTGAGTGTTTGGAGTATATACTGAGTTGTGTGTAAGGAGTTACACAGACGTTAGTTTCCAAAATGATCAAGGTGATTTGAAATCACGAACTGGCTATGTTTTATAGAAGATTTAACTGTTGGAAGAGTTCCAAACAGAAATGACTATTGGAAAGGTTCCAAGTAGGAGTGAAAGTTCCAAGTATAAATGTCATGTATCCGCTGGAAGTGTTGCAGGCAGTTAATCTTTGCGGATTTCACAACGGAAATGGAGTACATTGCATCATTTGATGAGGCATATGAAACTAGCATGGATTCGACAGTATTGAAGGGACTAGGACTAGTTCGTATAGCTGTATATCCTATCCCATGATACTGGTAAAAAAGTGGGAGTTAGCTTTAGGCTAAGGGGCCAAAGTCTAGATTCAAAACTAGACATGTACTCAGAAAGTTTTATGTAATATGAGAATACGTAGACGAAGGGAAATAGCAATCAGAAAGATGGGAAAGAAGCAAGTATTGCAGATCCATAAGCCATCCCCTTTTTTACACAGGCTGAACATGATAGTCATGTCATTTCAATTGAAATGTGTACCTGAATTGCTGGATATTATGGGATATGAAATTATATAGAGTATCAATTTTTCCATATATGATAATCGCATTCATTGTTAGAGTATCATTAAAAACCCCTTTATTTAGTTTACTTTGTTTATCCGAATTGGTTGAAAGAAAAGTTGAACCCAATTCAAGTAAATAGAATGAACTTAGTGTTTTGTCCTGAATAACTCATATGAGGTGACGTCTCAAAGTGACTAGATTTCAAGTCGATCGATGGTTGGTTCAGCACCATGGAGTCATTGAGATGACTGGTCGTTACCGTAGACAGACTGTGGAGACTCTCTCTCGGGCCGTGACCATAATAGAGTCCCTTATCAAAATATTTGAAGCCTGGTGGTGGCGGGAATTTCTAATTTATTCCTATCAGTTGATTCTTTAGACTGGCGACCATTTACCTGAGTCAGTGTAGTTTCCGATTGACTTTGGTTTTGTCCTAGGTAGTGCCGTGAAAGGAGTCCGATGGGCATTTTCTGGGTCATGGTGATCTACATTATACAGTGTAAGATGGGTCAACAGGAACTCTCCACCTACGTTGGGTATTAAAATCTTTGGGCCACTCAAGGAGTAGTGACTGGAAATGCGTGGCCACGCTCGGAAGAGATGTCTGGTAGATTTTCAGGTCAGACAGTTACTCTTCCAAATCGAGAAAACCACTCTATTTATATTTTTCAATTGCAAGTGCGACCAGAAAGACATCTTGCGATGAGTGGGAGGATGTGACACAAAAGAGACAAGAGAATCGGTAGCACACAACTTGTCGAGACAAGTGGGGGATATTGTAGGAGGAGGAGGAGTCTGCAATAGTAGTGTTGCTGCTTGAACAACTTGTATCGGACAAGTAGGAGATTGTTGGAGTAAGTGTCCTTAACAATAGTGAATTTAAATAATAAATCTCATTTGGAATATACGTGGCATGATTAGTATATTTTCATACTCCACGTCAGTTGATTAACGTAAATCGGCAACGCTCAGCTGACTAGAGTTAGATGTTATTGTCGTATGACGGCGGTGATAAAATGATCCCTTTCGGTCACACCTAAACCGGTTACTGGTACAAATAACATAAAGAAATGTAACCAACGTTTATTGGAAAAAGCAACCCCAAAGATTTGGGACCAAAAACGGTTAGCGGTGACCATTGGATGAGACCCAAGCAGAAAACTAATTATTTGTATATGATACTGTTTAATTAGTCCTTTACATATATATTTGTTATATGTTTGGTTACGAGAGTATTTATTAGACATTGAGTTAGGAACTCATTCTGTTTAAGTTTATTAGTAAAATATACGATAACCGACTGAATAAATTTTACGTCTTATTTTAATATGATTAAATAAGATTTAAATTAGTGATTAATTGTTAATTCATTAAATTAGTTGAGGTTATGCATATATTTTGAGGTAGAGGTAATTAGTTAATTATATTTACGAGAAATTGCAAAATAAATTAACTAGGCATTGTGGGACCCATAATATATTGATATAATGGTAAAATATCACTTAAAAGTTATGTATATATTATTTATTAATTTGAGTCATGTAATTGTTATATGATTAAATTAACATTTAATTATACAAGATAATTAAGCATATGATTAATAAGTATTTGTGAGACAAATATCAAAAATCAAAATGGTCCATAATGGACTCATGTGGACCGGTTTTAAGCTAGTAGAAAACAAATGTGTTTTTTTCCTACTAACTCTACACTCCACCATATGATTATGACATGTATGACACATGATCATTATCAATATACAATCTTATACTCTACCATTATGCATCTGAATAAAATAAGCACAACAATCACCTACTTGGGCATGTGATAACCGGCCGTAGTGCCTCATATATGATCAGTTGTAGTTAATTTCACAACTCACTTCATTTCATGCTTATTTTGCTTACTTCTCACCAAATGTGACAACCCTCGCGAATGCGGAAATATAAAACATACAAGCATGTGAATTATATAGCGAAAATATGAAGTTTTTAAAAACTTTTATACATGCAAGAAGAAGTATACGAGGAGTGTCAAATATTACAAACTAAAGTACGAAATAAACTACAACAAGAGACAAAGACTCACCAAATGTTAACAAAGTAAAAGTGTTTAGCAACTAAGCTAAAATCCTCTAGAGGTGAAACTTCCAGGGACAACGCCCGCTAGCTCACACCCAAACCCAAAATATCATAGCAAAAAGCCATCCAATCAAGCAACCTGTTCATCCATGAAAAACATGAACGCCACAGTCAGTGGGGAGTAACTCCGGGTTCTCCCAGCCATATCACATTAAACGTACATAGAAGGAAATACAAAAGTAGATCATGCATACATAAAGATATACATGTGAGATACGATAAGAATAGATAGGCAATTCGAAATATAATGATAAGATCATGTAGAAATCAAATCCGAATCCATCATGTTATTCAAAGACTCGGGGAAGACACTCTTAGGCAACCGAATACTCTCACTAGGGCTTACATCTCACCATTAGCGGTATTAGTTTGATAAGATTGAGACTCGACAAACAAACCATGCCAAGTCATGCGATGATCACAATAAATCCAACATATTATCATCCATTCACGAACCAATACATTGAATCATGCAATGACCATGAATAATAAGTCATGAAATCACGCATTCAAGAACGACGACACAAAGACGACATCTCTCACGGTAAATGAAACGCACTAGCACCGGTACATGGCAAGTGATGATTAAAAGGCATCCACGGGATTAAAGCATTTACCTGGAAACGGCTACACGAGCTCTATTTCGTATCTGTAAGACTAATTAACCTGGTAGCAGGACGATAAATAATTACGGGGCTTCCTAGTCTAAACCTGGCCAGCCTCTCGGAATAAACCATTTTCCGATTCGACATGCGATGACATTTCGCATCCATGACTCGGTCAATCAATGACGCCGAGTACCCCAAATTCGGTAGATCAATTCACGAAAGAGGCAGAAAAGACCAAGGCTAATAACAAGCGGTACGTTACATGCAAATAACACCACCTCGCAAGTACACAACATTTGACGGCCGGGTCGATCAACGCATAGCGTTCAACTACCAACAACGTCGTCGTATGCCCACTAACACATGCATTTAAGCAGTAGGATACCTCTCCGTTCCGACATTCCAGCCTTACGAACGGGAAGGTAGCCAAGGGAATGAGAGCACAAAGCACAAGACAATAGTGCTCAAACCGTATTCATTTGTAAAAACCGACTCAAAGTAGGACATACCAAAAACCGTCACAAAACATGTGAATAGCGAATTATATAAACTTAACTATGATAAAAATGAATCAATACATGATACATAAGTATTAGAACAAGTTTATGAAGCATAATGAATAAGAAACATAAATACCTCTCCAAAACAACAAGTTTGGAAACTAACTAAAACAAGGGTTCACTTCAAACTGTCATAGCTAGAGTTCTAGAAATGCAAATACATAAATTCCAAGTTTAGGTGATAGCTTATCCTCTTACGGTTCCAACGGTATGTCACAAGCCCAAAACAAGCAAGGAACGAAGGAGATATGATCATTTTACAAAAAGGGGTCAGTGCAGTGAAACTGCACAAGTCACGACCGTGACTTGTATTTCACGCCCGTGACATGAGTTACCAATTCACCCGAGAGCCTTCAACATACATTCAAACATTTTCAATTTTCATGATTCACTTCTAACAACTATCAACAATCAATAATCATCATCAAAAGTCATCAACTAACAACAATCATTATCAATAATACAATTCCTAAGCTTTCCAATCGTATTCTAAATACGAATTTTAACATAGAAATCATGTAAAACACGTAAATGATATCGAGTAACCCTTCACCGTTACCTTTTCGCGTCTTTAATAGATTTCTAAACCTTCCTAGTCTCCACCTACATACAATTAGATAATAAAAGATGAATATCATCCACCTTTAGAAAGACGGATAATTTAAAAGCGAGAAAGACGGTAATTTTATTACCAATACGAGTAGAGGAAGCTAAGAGGGGAAGAATAAGACGAACCTAGATGAATTTGAGCAAGAAATGAAAGCGTAGCGATGATTCGAAGATGGATCAAATATGGAGGCTAGGGATTTGGGGTTTACTTAGTGATGAAGTAAGAAGAAGATTGAATGAGGGTATCAAATAACAGGACATTACACGCACATAAAACAACTCGCACATTTCACACACAATTCAGGGTAACAAAATATATACTAAACACGCAAAAACGAAACAAATCGAACTCTTAGGGAAAGGAAGAATCACGATGAAATCGGTACGAAGATCTACAAGAATTCGATAGTACTAACTCTACTAATCCTCTAATCCTCAAGAGGATGTAATTTACCCAAGTTACACCTCATCATTTTCAATCATTATATTTCTACTGAAATCCTTCATAACCACGAGAGCTCAAGTCATCAACCTAACCATTCAAACCTAATTAGCATCGACTAGGGTCCATAGATTGCAATCTGCAGGAGAGGTCCTTTAACGTACTATAAAATCCTTAGATTCATCATACTCTATCTGAGACCACTAACCAAAGAAATCTAATCTTAGGGGACCATATTTACTAACAACCACAAAGTGAACGGTCCTTACCATAAAATCCTCTGATCCAATTTATTCCAAAACTCATTATTCTAAATTCACGATGGACTTCTCATCCTCAAAAGCCAAAACACAATCAAAGCAACAAACATAATTATCTAAGATTCAACTAGCCTCATCCAAAGTCTCACGACAACGGAAAATTCACAATCCATTATCGGTTATAAGGATTCTTTAATACGCCAAAACATCCTTAATTCGATCATTACTACGCTCGATGCGTCAAATATATATAGTCACATTAGCAAACTATGGTGGTTAATAAACCTCAAGATAAATGGGTTCACCATTCTAACTCTATATTCCATAACAACTGAGCACTCACTATCCAAAGCTTGCAACGAACATTTCTCAATCTCAAACTATGATTCCTTAAGAATAAAAGAAAATTACAAATTCCAAACCACAAATGGCCAATTACTTGACAATCAGACAACCATTCAAATCATCTAGTTCATGTAAAACTCAAAATGAATAGATTTTCATTTACGACAATACTCTTCGAACCTTGGGTACCAACTCAATTACCCTAAAGCAAAGTCTCTTTTAGAATCCACCAATTAGAGACATCTAATTCCCAAATGATATCCCAAGCAACCGATATAATACTCAACAACAACGAATATCATCTCGCTCAACTTGATTCCCAAAATAGCAATACACTAGCAAGCTCAATAAATGAAGCCACCAAGAGAGTACAATACCACCAACAGATTCATCCTAAGGTTTAAATCCCAATCCTATTCATGATCAAAATCAACACGAAGCTAGCTAACAACCTAATCATCTCACCAGAGGAAAGACAATGACACCATGACATTGGAAACGATAGGAGATTTCGAGGGAAACACGAACGCGATAAGATCGGACGAAAATTAGAGGAACGCTAGAGGCAGGGAGCCAAAAGCTAGATATTGGATAGATATAGCTATGAAGGTAGCCAAGCAAAGGAAGAGATAAGAGAAAACAATTTCCTAGGAATCGGGCTTAGTAGGAACTTGCATGAAAGGAAATGGAAAGTGATAATGGCACGAGAAAAAGGTTTAAGGTTTAATCCACAAAATTCCCTTTTCAAACTCAGGGCGATAGCAAAGCAAATCATCTCAATAACAAAGGTCTCTTACAAGGGACCCTCGTACCACAAATCATCGGAGTAAGGTACACCTAGTTTTAACAAATCGATTACAACCCAATTCATCCAGCCTTTCATATAACACGGATTCCCAATTGCGGAATTGCAACTCAAGCACAGCAACATTCTCTAAACTCCATAATTTGACATATTCCCAAAGGTTTCAAAAACCGAAGAACCAATAAGAAATTCTCCATACTAATCTCTTTTCAACTCCTACGGCCACAATGTAGAACACTGAACAAAACGTCATTATCAACATCATGTAGCCCACGAGTTCGTTATTAACAAAGTACAACCTCAAGTCAGACATCAACATTAACGTCCCAAGGTATTTCCATCATAGTTCACAACATCGAATCTCGCTCATATCTATAATCCTCAAGTAATATGGTTCAACTTATAACGAAACCTTACTACTTCAAACGAGTCTCTGATACCATAAGATAAGATCATATCTTTAAATCCAAGAACTATAGCCAAATGCTCTTCCACCAAGCCTATACTCTAACACATAAACTAGAATCCACAAGAAGTCACTTAGTCTCAAAAGCATTTTATAACTCAAGGCATCATTAAAACTCCTAAGTTCAAAAGATCAAATCGCTAATGGGTTAAGAAGTCTTAGTCAACTCATTCAACCTTACACCATCAAATATCATGAACTATCCACACATTAGTCATGACAAGCATCAAGCATTAAAATCATCAAACTTATCTTACTACCTTTCCTTAGAGTTACAACCAATCACACTATAGGGTGAATTTAGATCTACACCATTTTCCTCAAATCACAAATTCATTCTAACAACACTAATATTCCACAAAATTCAAAGTTCTTCCGACCAAGTATAATATACCACAAACAAATGGGTATGGCATCCACAAAAATGTTACAAGAGGAAGGTAAGGATACCAATGGTAAGATGGAGGAACTATCAAGAGTAATTTCCAAGAGGCAAACAAGATGGAAGAGAAAGAAGCACCTAGATAGAAGGAAGAGAGCATAATACATTTAGGACGAGAGAATTCATAGATGAGGAAGAAATACACTTCAATTAGGCTCGTCAATCTTCAATCTTCGGTAGAGGATACTTCTTCTAGGTAACACATGATCCACCTTAAGATGGTAGATATAAATAAACATAACATCACTCAACACAATCAACAAACATGATCGGGTTGTCGCGTACCCTAATCAAAGATAATTTACCCAGACTAGGCTAACAACAGATAAATGCAGTTAGGGAAGTAAGGGGTCGATCTCGGGGAGACGGGAGATACTTGTGAATAGTAGTGGTTAGAATTCTACCTTGGACGATTGGCAAATGTTTGTCACTAATTACTAAATAATAACAATGCAATAAAGAAAAGAATCTAGGGAAGTAGGTTCACACATGTAGATTAACATATTGATGAAATTGGATTTAGGATATGCAAATAATTCATTGTGAGTTCGTAAGAATGATGTGTTCATTACAATCATAGATCAGATGGTCTAGCAAGCTTTTTATGCGATTTACTAGGTCTTAATCTACCATGTCATGCTTTGTCTATTCAATTCTCGTATGTCTACCTTGGAAAAGATTTCCATACTAGTCAAATGATTTTGGCCAAAAATCGTCAACTATCATTACAATCCAAACATGCATAGACACAACGTTTTAAAGGCATAATTTCTTTTATCCATTTGTCATCTTTTAATCAATCTAACATGGCTATCCCTACGCCCTAGAAAGGTGTCTACTTATACATGATTAACAATGAAAGAGCAACTAAGAATATAAAACTAAGAATGGTAAACATGATAAAGGAAATGTAAAAGCAAGAATAAGGATTACCGAAAAGGATGAGCAAAGATCGAAATGGAATAAGAACTTGAATAGGAAATGCAAACCCGGAAACTTGAATTCCTATTACAACTAGAACAACTACAATCGAAGAAAACTTAGAACTAGACTAAAATAAACTAAAGAAAACTAAACTAAACTAAGAAAGAAGAGAAAAAGAAACTAAACTAAACTAAAGAAAGAAGAGAAGTGTTTTTGTGTACATCTTAGTTGTGTGGAGGCTAGGCTATTGATAGGGTTGAGAGGCTGCCAAAATGCGTCCGGATTCATGCCCATTAAACAAGCCATTAAGCCTTGCATTTAAAGAGAGGGTGATGACGTGAAGATGCGTACGTCAGCAAACAAACCCGATCGGGGAAATGGTAATCCGATCGGGAATGTTGTCAGTTCAGAATTTTGACTTGTCGTTTGATCTTCCCTTGGTATGTGACTTGATCTATCTTGACTCCATTGACTTTAGATTCGAATGGGGCCGTAACTAACACATCTTAGGCCTCATTTCCTCCCCTATTCGGGCCTGATCATGTCCCCAAGGGTTAAGGGTCAGAGCATGAAGTTTGAGACGACTTTCGTCGAGGAATAGCGAAACCGTCACAACTTGTGCATATGAGCTCGGAATGACTTGAAACTTGTTCCCTTTGACTCGGAACCTCTAGATCTTTATAGCATGCCATATTAACCTCACGTAATCGTCCTTCTTAGCTTCTCCTTGCTCATATTTCCTTCAAATGACGGAATTTGAAGTAGAAACGACTCAATTCCTACAAATGACATTAAAGCACGAGAAATACTGCAAAGGAGAGATTAGCTCATAAAACCACTTCTTAAAGTGGATAAACCATATCAAATCGAGCTAAA
>JAIUZE010075374.1:0-27847 GCA_022085475.1 Heliosperma pusillum
CTTTCCTTCTATCTAAGTGCTTCTTCATCATCTAACTTCTTTTTCCCTTGGAAATTACTCTTGGTACTTTCCTTCTCCTTATCAATTTGTACCCTCAACTTCCTTATGTGACCTTTTGTGGACACCATACCCTTTTGTTTGTGGCAGATTATACTTAGTCGGAAGAATTTTAGACTTGTTGGAATGTTAGTGTTGATTAGAATGAATTTGGGATTCAAGAAAAAATTGTGTAGACTTAAGTTATCCCCTAGTGGTGAGAGTTGGTATCCTTGAGGAAAGTGTGGTAAGGTATGTTTAATAATTTTAATGTATAAATGCTTGTCATGACTTGTGTGTAAATACTTCATGATATTCGATGGTGTAAGGTTGAATGAATTGGCTAGGACTTCTTAACTCATTAGTAATTTAGTCTTTTGGACTTAGATGTTTAGTATTGTTTTGAAGACCATGCTTATGATATGTCTAATTGGTTTAAATAAGAAGTTTTGAATGATATCTTGAGGTGCGAAATACTTTTGAGATTAAGTGACGTCTTGTGGTTTGCTATTGTGTGTTTGTGAGTATAGGCTTGGTGGAAAAGCATTTGGCTATTTTTCTTGGATTTAAAGATATGATCTTATCTTATGGTATCGGAGGCTCGTTTGAAGTAGTAAGGTTTCGGTAAGTTGAACCATATTACTTGAGGATTATAGATATGAGCGAGATTGGATGATGTGAGTTATGATGGAAATACCTTGGGACGTTAATGATGACGTTTGACTTGAGGTTGTACTTTGTTATTAATGAACTCGTGGGCTATATGATGTTGATAATGACGGTTTGTTCGGTGTTCTACCTTGTGGCCGTAGGAGTTGAAAAGAGATTAGTATGGAGAATTCCTTATTGGTTCTTCGGTTTTTGAAACCTTTGGGGAATGTGTCAAATTATGGAGTTGAGAGAATGTTATTATGCTTGAGTTGCAATTCCGCAATTGGGAATCCGTGTTATATGAAAGGGCGGATGAATTGGGTTGTAATCGATTTGTTAAATCTAGGTGTACCTTACTTTGATGATTATGGTACGATGGTCCCTTGTAAGAGACCTTTGTTTGGGATGAGATGCTTTACTATCACCCTAAGTTTGAAAGGAGAAATTTTGTGGATTAAACCTTAAACCATTACCCGTGCCATTGTCCCTTTTCATTTCCATTCTTGAATGTTTTTGTCAAGATTGATCTTTAAGAAATCGCATGCTCGTATCTTCTTTCTTACTCGGATAGCTTCATAACTGTACCATCTGCTTTGTCTCTTCCTTGACCTCGTTATTTTCAGCGCTCCTCTCTTGTAATCTCGTGCCTTATTTATTCTTGTGTTCTTCTTGAGATTCCTTATCGTTCCCTATCTCGTTGCTCCTGCATCTTTTCTCTAATGGATTGGGTATTCCATTTGTAAGGCTCAGAGAATAGGTGTAATGTATTTTGGAATTCTTAGGTTAGAATATGTGTTTTTGGATGGAGCAAATTTCAGAATGTATTTGATCGTGGAAAATAGGACTTAAGCTGGAGGATGAATCCTAATAGTGATAATACATCTTCTCTTAGTAGTTTTGGATTTGGAGCTTGGTACTTTAGTGTTATTTTGAGACTTTAGTTAATCATGATAATAGTTCGTTGTTGTTGGGTACTATAACAGTTGCTTGGTATGTCATTTGGGAATTAGATGTCTCTAATTGGTGGATTCTAAACAGACTTTGCTTTAGGAAAATTGGGCCGGTACCCAAAGTTTGAGGAGTATTGTCATAAATGAAAATCGATTCATTTTGAGTTTTAGATGAATAAGATGATTTGAATGGTTGTCTGATTGCCAAGTGATTGATCATTTGTGGTTTGGAATTAGTAATTCTCTTTTATTCTTAAGGAATCATAGTTTGAGATTGAGAAATGTTCGTTGCAAGCTTTGGATAGTGAGTGCTCAGTTGTTATGGAATATAGAGATAGAATGGTGAACCCATTCATCTTGAGGATTAGTAACCACCGTAGTTTGCTAATGTAACTATTTATATTTCAGGCTTCGAGCGTAGTAATGATCGAATTAAGGATGTTATGGCGTATTAAATAATTCTTATAAGCGATAATGGATTGTGGGTTTTTCCCTTGTCGTGAGTCCTTGGATGAGGCTAGTTGAATCTTAGATAATTATGTTTGGTTGCGTGGATTGTGTTTTGATTTTCGAGGATGAGAAAGTTCATTGTAAATTTAGGATAATGAGTTTGAAATAAATTGGATTAAAGGATTTCATGGTAAGTCCTTTACCTTGTGGTTGTTAGCGATCATGTTTCCCTAGATAAATATTTTGTTGGTGGTTTCTAGTAAGAGTTTTGATGAAGCTAAGAAGATTAGAGTGCGTAATAAATCTTTCATGTGGATTGTTAGTTGTGGAGTCTACCGTGCCGATGAACCTTAGTAGATTCTAATTGGATTCGAATAATTGGGATTTGTTACTCGAAGTTTCGTGATTATGGAATATTTTTGTAGAAATTCTGATGATTGAAATTGATGAGTTGCAAATTGGGTAAATTGCATTGTCTTGAGGATTTGGTTTATTAGTAGAGTTAGTGATGTCGAATTCTTGTAGATCTTCCTGCTGACTTTATCTTGATCTGCCTTTCCCTAAGAGTTCGATTTGTTTCGTTTTTGCTTGGTTTGTATCTATTTTGTTACCCTGAATTGTGTGTGAGATGTGCAAGTCGCTCTATGTGCGTGTAATGTCTTGTTATTTTGATGTTATATTTGAGAAAATCTTCAAATTTCCATATTGTGTTTGTAAATTAACTTTTCAAAGGAGTCTAAAGATGGTTTGTGTACCCTCTTTTTGGAGAAATGGATTTCTTTTGCTTTTATATTTGGATTTTGCGTTAGTTGGATGTTTGCACTTGTTATTGGAGACGTCTGATAACTAGTCCTGCACTTACTAACGTTGTTTTGAATTTCGATTTCACTATTTCGACAATGATTTGATTTGGATAACTAGACTACTCGTTCGCAACGGGCACTCTTGAGATCCGTAAGTAAAGTTTCACACTTATGAAAATTCTCCTTAAACCGTTTTTGAGAAGAACCTCGTTTCATAAATGTTTCTTTTGTAAAAGTTTTAGTATTAATTTTGAAAACCGATTCTTGTCCTTGATACTTTTATTATCTACTCTCAAGTTTCGAGGACGAAACTTTTTAAAAGGAGGGGTGATTGTAACACCCGCAAATGTACCCTATTTTTATAGTGAAAATATTTTACGGATACTTTTCAGCGAATTTTAGTTTTAATTTAGAATTTAATTTTCCGAGTCGAATTTAGAATTTCCGAGTTCAAATTTGGAATTTCCGCGAGATTCCATGTGAATCCCGTCTTAAGGCGACTTTGACTTTTTCTTGACTTTTCCACTCATACTCCTTCATATACTCCCTCAAACCCTAACCTAATTCATTCAACACAACTCATTTCTTTCTTCCTCCTTAAGAAATCCCAAAACATTGCCTCCATTTTCATCCAACATTAGATTCGTCATAGTTCACTCGTTTCTTGTCGAAATTCACGTAAGTTCGTCTTATTCTTCCCCTCTTAGCTTCCTCTATCCGTATTGGTAATAAAATTACCGTCTTTCTCGCTTTTTAAATTATCCGTCTTTCTCAAGGTGAATGATATTCATCTCTTATTATCTAATTGTATGTAGGTGGAGACTAGGAAGGTTTAGAAACCGTTTAAAGACGCGAAAAGGTAACGGTGAAGGGTTACTCGATATCATTTACGTGTTTTATGTGTTTTCTAGGCTAGTAATCGTAGTTAGATTATGGTTAGTATGCTTAGGACTTGTGTTGTTGTTGATGGATGTTGTTAGTTGTTAATTGATATGAGAATTGATGGTTTGTGATGATAAATGAGGATTTTTGGTTGTTGATAACATGTTGGTTTTGATCGTTCATGAATCCCGTGTGGGACGCAGGCTGCGTCATAGGACGCAGGCTGCGTTACACGCGGCCGACTGCAGTTTTCCTGCACTGACCCCTTTTTGTAAAATGATCATATCGCCTTCGTTACTTGCTTTTTTTGGGCTTGTGACATCCCGTTGGAACTGTAAGAGGATAATCTATCACCTCCATTTGGAATTGCTGCATTTGCATGTCTAGAACTCTGGTTATGACCGTTTGAAGTGGACCCTTGTTTTCGTTGGTTTCCAAACAACGTTGTTTTAGAGAGGTATCTATGTTTCTTATTTATTATGCTCCATAAACTTGTTCTAATGCTTATGTATCATGTATTGATTCATTTTTGTCATATTTAAGTTTATATAATTCCCTATTCTCATGTTTGGTGACGGTTTTTGGTATGTCCCACTTTGAGTCGGTTTTTACAAATGATACGTTTGAGCACTATTTTGTCTTGTGCTTTGTACTCTCATTCCCTTGGCTACCTCCACGTTCGTAAGGCTGGAATGTCGGATCAGGGAGGTATCCTACTGCTTAATTGCATGTGTTAGTTGGCATACGACGACGTTGTTGGGAGGCGAACGCTATGCGTTGATCGACCCGGCCATCAAATGTTGTGTACTTGCGAGGTGGTGTTATTTGCATGTAGCGTACCGCTTGTTATGAGGCTTGTGCTCTTCTCCGCCTCTTTCGTGAATTAATCTACCGAATTTGGGGTACTCGGCGTCATTGATTGACCAAGTCTTGGATGCGAAATGTCATCGCATGTCGAATCGGAAAATGTGATTCCGAGAATCTGGCCAGGTTTAGATTAGGAGCTGTTTTATTATCGTTCCTACCAGGAGGAAATTAGTCTACATATACGAAATGAATTGAATCGTGTATGCGTTCAGGGAAGGTTTTTCTCCCGTGGATGCTAGTACACGGTGCTAGTGCGTTTCATTTACCGTGAGAGATGTCGACTTTGTGTCGTCGTTCTTGAATGCGTGATTTCATGACTTATTATTCATGGTCATTGCATGATTGGGCATCGTCAGTGTATTGGTATGTTTGGATGAATGATTATATGATTGATCATTGAATGACTTGGCATGGTTTGTTTGTCGAGTCTCAATCTTATCAAACTTATACCGCTAACGGTGAGATGTAAGCCCTAGTAAGCGTATTCGGTTGCCTAAGAGTGTCCTTTCCTCCCCCGTGTCTTGTATAACATGATGGGATTCGGACTTGTATTAACTCCAATTATGCCCTCTTATTCCTAATATATTGAATTGCCTAACTATCCTTATCGTATTCACATGTATATCTATATATGCATGCTTCTACTTTTGTATTTCCTTTTATGTACGTTTAATGTGATATGGCTGGGAGAACCCGGAGTTACTCCCCACTGACTGTGGCGTTCATGTTTTTCATGAATGAACAGGTTGCTTGATTGGATGACTTTTTGCTTGGTATTTTGGGTTCGGGTGTGAGCTAGCGGGCGTTGTCCCTGGATGAATCACCTCTAGACGTTATTTTTAGCTAGTTGCTAATCACTTTGATATTGTTAACCTTTTGAGAGACTACGTCTCTTGTTGTAGTATTTTCCGTACTTTGGTTTGTAATATTTGACACTCCTCGTATAATTCTTCTTGCATGTATAATAGTTTTAAAAACTTCATATTTCCGCTATATGATTCACATGCTTGTATGTTTTATATTTCCGCATTCGCGAGGATTGTCACATTAGGGATTAATTTGCTATTTATTTTGATTTTTGGCTTTAAACCGAGTTAACATGCTTTTTATGAATTAAACCTTAACTAAAAATAGTTGCATTTTGATTCTGGTCATGAAATTTTAATATGATCTCACATGCATGTCTTACATATTGTATGTAAAATTTCGTGACTTTTAATTAAGTATTGCATGTTTATTGAGTTTTATACGATAAAAGTCGATAATATGAGATTATAATGTTCATAAAATTCAAACATCCTTTTCTGGTTATGAAAATTTTTGGTACATTTTACATTCTTATGTTGATCATCTTGGTGAATTTCATAATTTGTTTCACTGTTTTACTTTATTTAATGAGTTTTATTTGATAAAACCATTAAATAAAAAGTTATTTGTTCATAAAATTAATTTAAATTTTTTGAGCATATTTTTTTTTTATTTTTGAAGTTCCTGGAAATGTTTCAGAATGTATAAAATTTTTGGTTTCAAATTTTTATGATGATTAATTTAAATTCTTGTTCATAAAATTAAGCTAAAGTCGTCACACATGCATTTTATTTTCCGTTATTGTCAATTCAACGTTATTCACAATTCACCGACTTATTTCACTTATAGGGAATTAATAACTAAATTGACAAGATCTCTCACATGTTTAAAAAATTGAGATTAGCCTTACCAATTAGTAACACCTATGAATCCCGTGTTCATTAGGGCTACCACGCTTGTGGGTCCCTTTTTACCTCGGGTAAGTAGGGTGATACGATCACAAGCTAAAATTGGATTGGACTCAACGAGATAAGCGTTATCTTGGGACTAGGAGATGGATTTAATTGAAATCCGTCAACCAAGAGTTCTAGGGGTAGAATTAGTCAAGTAATGACTTACCATTTCTAGATAAAGGTAGCATGCAATAACTATTTTTATTTAAAGACGGGTTTTGGAATCATTTATATAATTTAGTGAGAGGTCATTATATAAATGCTAAACTTGTTAAAATATTTTTCAAGTAAATTAACAATGAATGTTTATATATTTCTTTTTGTTGTTCAAGTAAATTTAGTTGACCATATTCGCACAATGTCAACTTCATCAAACAACGCAACCTTGGGTAAGGACTCATGTTTGAGATCCGTCATGGACAAATGTGTCCTAAAAGATGACGCTAGTAACTTCGTTGAATGGGAATCAACGATCAAGAACGCCGCGATATCCGATAACGTACTTCGCTACTTGGTCGAAGAGCCCCCCACCGAACCCGCGCCTAGATCGTCCGCGGTGGTTCGGGCCGAATATGACCTTTATTTGAAGGTTGCCAATGACGTCAAGAATGTCTTGATTTGGTCAATCTCACCCAAACTCAAACTCCAATTCATATCTCTCGATGCGTATGCGATATTCACGAGGATTACGTCGATGTTTTCTCAAGCCCCTCAAATTCTCCAATATGAGGCGGCTACGAAATTCTTTGACACTAAGCTTCAAAGAGCCCAAACAGTTGGCCCAAACGTGCTCAAAATGGTTGAGCACGCCGACACCTTAGAGCGTCTAGGGTGCAAAATTCCGAAGCAATTAGTGGTGGGTAAAATCCTTCATTCACTCACACCAAAGTTCACCCAATTTAGGGTGAACTATAACATTAATGGCATGGAAAAGAGTTTCCATGAACTCCATGCACTCCTCACCCAAGCGGAGAGGGACATGGAGGCTAGTGGGAGTGAACCCAAGGACGTTCTTTCAATGAAATTGAAGAACATGAGCCTTGGGGTAAAGAAGGACAAAGTAAAGGGTAAGACGCTTTCAAGAAAATCGGCAAGGGAAAGGGCAAGGTCTTTTATAAGCCCAAGCCCAAAGTCAACAAACACGCGGAGGCGGATTGCTATTATTGTAATGGCAAAGGGCATTGGAAACGCAATTGCCCCAAATACTTGAAAGACAAGAAGGACGGTTGTGTGACAACGTCAGGTAAAATTCTTTCATCACTCTATATGATAGATATTAACTTTGCTAGTACATCTTCTTGGGTATTTGATACCGGTTGTGGTTCTCACCTTTGTAATCATGTACAGGGGCTGAAGGACGCGCAAGCACTAGCCAAGGGTGACGTGGACCTGCGCATGGGAAATGGAGCTAAGGTAGCCGCAGTTTCCGTGGGCACCTACGTTCTTCTTTTGCCTAATGGTTTAGAGTTGTATTTAAATAATTGCTATTATGTTCCAACTCTTACCAAGAACATTGTCTCCATTTCCGTGTTAGACATGGAAGGTTTTTAATTTTGTATTAAGAACAATCGTTGTACTTTTTCATTTAATTAAATGGTTTATGGTGAGGCCATTTCTATTGGAGGTATTTATGTTCTAGATATTTCAAAAGAGGTCTATCATGTAGAAAACAAGAAGCTCAAAACAGGTGAACCTAATCAATCATACCTTTGGCATTGTCGTTTAGGGCACATAAACGAACGACGCATAAAGAGACTTGTTTCATCTAAAGTACTCACGATTACGAATCTTATGGTGTATGCGAATCTTGTCTTCTAGGCAAGATGACTCGTGCTCCTTTTACGGGAAAAGGGACACGAGCAAGTGAAGTATTAGGGCTTATACATACGGATGTATGCGGTCCAATGACTGTCCAAGCTAGAGGTGGTTATCACTACTTCATTACTTTTACCGACAACTTGAGTAAATATGGATATGTCTACTTGATGAGGCATAAAAATGATGCTTTTGAAAAATTCAAAGAATTTCAAAATGAAGTAAAAAACCAATTGAATAAAAAGTTTAAAGTCCTACGATCCGATCGTGGTGGTGAGTACTTGAACAATGAATTTGATTCACACCTTAAAGATTGTGGTATAGTATCACAATGGACTCCTCTTGGGACACCTCAATTAAATGATGTGTTCGAAAGGAGAAATCGAACTTTATTAGATATTGTTCGATCTATGATGAGTCTGACAGAGCTTCCTGATTATTTTTGGGGTTTTTCTATCTTATCTGCAATATTTTCACTAAATCGAAGCCCGACTAAAGCGGCAAATAAGACTCTATATGAGATATGGACAAGGAAAGTCCCTTATTTGTCGTTTATAAGAATTTGGGGATGCGAGGCTTTTGTTAAGAATAAGTCTGACGATAAACTCGCACCCAAATATGACAAATGTCTGTTTGTAGGATATCCAAAGGAATCCCGTGCTTATTACTTCTACAATAAACACGAGGACAAAGTGTTTGTGTCTCGTGATGCAGTTTTTTTAGAAAATGATTTTATTTCTAAAAGACAGAGTGGGAGAAAATTTGAACTTGATGAAGTCCAAGAGCCATAAACCGAAAAGGACGACGAGGAGAATGTTCCCTCTTCGTCTGACACGGTCATTATTCCTTCGGAACCTACGAGGTGTGGGAGAAAATTTGAACTTGATGAATTCCAAGAGCCACAAACCGAAAAGGACGACGAGGAGAACGTTTCCTCTTCGTCTGACACGGTCATTATTCCTCCGGAACCTAAGAAGTCAAGCAAAATTAGTCATCAACCTGATACATACCTTGGTATTATAGAGGAAGGTGATGACTATAATGTGTTATTTTTTGAAAGTAACGAACCTACTACCTACAAAGCAGCCATTTCTAGTCCCGACTCAAAGCTATGGCTAGGACCCATGCAATCCGAAATGGATTCTATGTACGACAATCAAGTATGGGACTTGGTTGATTTACTTAAGGAGGTAAGACCTCTTCAGTGTAAGTGGATCTATAATGGAGTGTAAACTACTAAGGTTCACAAGTTTTAAGTGACTTGATTAGCTTGACTCAAACTGAATACAATATCAAGTAACAAGGGGTGTTGTTTTAGGGATTGTGAGTTATTTTAACTGAAAGATACAAGGGATATGACTTGGAGACAATCCTCTACAGCAAGGCACAAGAGAAAAGGACTCAAAGACTGGTTTTAGAGACAGTTTCAAGTGTTACAGCAAAGCACAAACACTCTAAACTAACCTCAACAGCAAGTAAGTTAAACCACAGCAAAGCACAGGTATAACTTGACTCACAATACAAGGCACTGATCAAACACCTTGGAGATGTATCAGGCTTGCTTCAAACTACAGCTCTTAGCACAAGTTTGATAACATTGAGTGATTTCTCAAAGTTTAATTCATTCATTCATAAAAGTCTGCTTACAACAACATACAAGACCTCCTTATATAGAGGGACTGATATCTTGTGAACCATTGGATGTATGTATCATCCAAGGGCCAGCTTAGGATCTAAACTACTTCTACTGACATTAATTAAGGGCCTCACAAGAGGACGAGCTTAACAACTATAAAGAACAGACACAAAACACAAAAGAAAACAGACTGAGCAAAAGCAAATAAAGTAGTTTTTGGAGTTTTCCTGAAATGGAAATCTGTTGATCTTGTTGTCTTGTGCTTTGCTCTGGGTGTTTTGTTGCTCCTTGGAACTCTCCACTCTTATGAGGACATAGATAAACCTGCCTTAGATGAAGACAAGTTGACTTAAGCAAAAGAAAACATCATCTGAGCATGTACTACCTCTGCTATGCTGTTTACTGGACTCTAGCTTTGGGGTGTCTGTTTCATGGGTTTTTACTAGACTTCAAAATGGTTTGTCCTGGGCAAACTTGTAGCTTAGAGGGTTGTCTTGATGGTAGGCCATAGTGGGGGTGGTTGGGATGCCCTGGTGTACCTCCTAGAGGCTGGGTTTGTTAACTGGTCTGTCTGGGCCTGAATGGCTCTGTTTCTGTTTTGTGTGGGTAATGTGGGTTGTGTTGGGGATGGGCATGGGTTGTTGAACCCTGAACTGTCTTCTTCATTGGGGTGGCTTGGCTTGGGTTGCTCTTGACTTGTCATAGCTTGTTGTTTAGACCTTGTAATTCGAGCTTCCATCTGAGGGGTCAAGCTTGTCTTGTATGTGGCTTGATCATCAAGGCCCCTTGGGTGAGCTCCTGCTGCAGCCTCCCCAGGTTGAAAAGGGCTTGACCTCAAGCCTGTGTCTTCTTCTCCCTCAGAGTCTTCAAAGAAAGGACTAAGATCTCCAACATTGAATGTCCCATGGACTGCATACTCTCCTGGTAGATCAATTTTGTAGGCATTGGGACCTATCTTCTCTATGACTTGAAAAGGACCATCTGCTCTTGGCTCTAGCTTGTTCTTTCTCTTGGAAGGGAACCTTTCTTTCCTTAGGTTGATCCATACTAGATCTCCTGGTGCAAAGTCTTTCTTGGTCTTAGGAACCTTGGCATTCTTCTTGTACAGATCATTAGCCTTCTCAATTTGTTTCCTGACTGATTCATGGAGTTTTAACATTTGTTCCACCCTCTTCTTGGCATCATAGTGGACTTCTGACCTGCACACATTAGACAAACTCAAAGGCATTAAGGGGTTAGTACCATAGACCACTTCAAAGGGGGAGTGGCCTGTGGCTGCTGATGGAGCTCTATTGAAAGAGAACTCTGCTTGAGCCAACTTCAAGTCCCAATCCTTGAGAGATTTGCTGACTATACACCTCAAGATTCTTCCCAAGGTCTTGTTAGTCACCTCAGTTTGGCCATCAGTTTGAGGGTGATGGGAGGTACTAAACAATAACCTAGTGTTAAGCAGTTTCCACAATGTCCTCCAGAAATGGCTCATAAACTTTGTGTCTCTGTCAGACACAATGGTCCTTGGAACTCCATGTAACCTCACCACCTCATCAAGGTATAGCTCTGCTACACTCACAGCATCCTCAGTCTTCTTGCATGCAATGAAATGTGCCATCTTACTGAACCTATCCACAACCACCATGATAGAATCCTTCCCTCTTGCTGTCCTAGGCAATGCCATTATGAAATCCATACTAACATCCTCCCAAGGCCTACATGGGACTGGTAGGGGAGTGTAAGGTCCTGCTTGGAAAGAACTCTTGGCCTTTTGACAAACTCCACACCTTCTGAGCACTATTTGAACTTCTCCCATCATCTTAGGCCAATGGAATTGATCTTGTAGTATGTCCACAGTTTTCTGAACCCCAAAGTGTCCTCCAAGGCCACTTCCATGCACCTCCTTAATCAATAGATTCCTATAAGATCCTCTGGGAACACACAGCTTGTTTCCTTTAAATAAGAATCCATTTTGCAAAGTGTAGGGTGAATCAATGGTTCTTGTTCCCTCTTTCTGTGCCAACCAATCCTCTGCAAAGTCTGGATCTTCTTGATACATATCCTTCATGAACTCAAAACCAAGAACCCTTTGCTCCATAGTTGATAGCAGAGTGTATCTCCTAGACAATGCATCAGCCACCACATTTTGTTTGCCCTCTTTGTACTTGCTAGAAAAGGTGAATGACTGAAGGAACTCCACCCACTTAGCATGTCTGTGACTGAGCTTATGCTGGCCTCCTATGTACTTCAATGCCTCATGATCAGAGTGTAAGACAAAAGGTTTGGGCTTCAGGTAATGACTCCAATGCCTCAGAGCTCTGACAAGAGCATAGAACTCTTTATCATATGTAGAATAGTTTAGCTTGGCACCACTTAGCTTTTCACTAAAGTAGGCTACAGGTTTCTTCTCTTGGATGAGGACAGCTCCAATTCCCACTCCACTTGCATCACATTCAACCTCAAATAGGCAATCAAAGTTTGGCAATCTTAGGATAGGTGCACTGCACAAGAGCTTCTTCATGTGTTTGAAAGCCTGTAAAGCATTCTCAGTCCAAGTGAACTCTCCCTTCTTCATGCACTCAGTGAGAGGTGCTGCAATGGTGCTAAAGTCCTTAATGAATCTTCTGTAAAAAGATGCTAAGCCATGGAATCCCCTTACTTCTGTAATACTCCTAGGGATAGGCCAAGACTGGACTGCCATGATCTTGTCTTGATCAACTGAAATGCCTCTACCAGATACCACATATCCTAGAAACTTGACTTCCTCAGTCATGAAGGTGCACTTCTCAAGCTTCCCAAAGAGCTTGCTCTCCTTAAGTATTTCAAACACAGCCTCAAGATGCCTCAAATGATCATCCTTGCTCTTGCTGTAGATGAGGATATCATCAAAGTATACCACCACAAATCTCCCTAGGCAAGGCCTAAGCACCTCTGTCATCAATCTCATGAAGGTACTTGGGGCATTTGACAGGCCAAAGGGCATGACAAGCCACTCATAAAGGCCATGCTTTGTTTTGAAGGCTGTCTTCCACTCATCTCCTTCTCTGATCCTCAATTGATGGTAACCTTGCCTCAAGTCAATCTTAGAAAAGAACCTTGAGCAACTTAGCTCATCCAACATGTCATCAAGCCTAGGTATAGGGAACCTATACTTGACTGTGATGTTGTTGATAGCCCTGCTATCTATGCACATCCTCCAAGTCCCATCCTTCTTAGGAACCAACAATGCAGGCACAGCACAAGGGCTTAATGACTCCCTTACAAACCCTTTACTCATCAACTCTCCAACCTGCTTTTGTAGCTCTTGTGTAGCCTTAGGATCACATCTGTAGGCTGGTCTATTAGGTAGTACAGACCCTGGCACAAGGTCTATTTGGTGTTCAATCCCTCTCAAAGGGGGCAAGCCATCAGGAAGTTCCTCTGAAAACACTTCCTTGAACTGATCAATGAGGGGCTTAACATCTGCAGGGATCACCTTAGACTCTTCTTCTTGAACTTCCTTTGACAGCAGCATTACTATAGGTTGCTCCTCACTACACTCCTTGACCATTGCTGACTCAGATAGAAATACAACTCCACTAAAATCCTCAGCCATACTTGGACTTCCATAGCTCTTCTGGTGTGGTGGCAAGTGGGCTAATGTCACCTTCCTGCTCCCATGCTTGAAAGAATAGGTATTGCTTCTTCCTTGGTGTATGGAGCTTTTATCAAACACCCATGGCCTTCCTAATAGCAAGTGACAGGCATCCATTGGAACCACATCACACAATACTTCATCCTTGTACACACTGCCAATGGAGAAAGGGACCATGCATTGCTTATCCACCTTAACCTCTGCTCCCTTACTAAGCCATCTCAACTTATAGGGGTGAGGGTGATCTTGAGTGCTCAACTTCAGCTTATCAACCATAGTAACAGAAGCCACATTGGTACAACTACCTCCATCTATAATAAGATTGCAAACCCTCCCTTGTATGGTACATCTGCTCCTGAAAATGAGGGACCTTTGATCCTCCTCCAAAGGTATCTGTTGTGAATGCATTACTCTCCATAGGACTAAGCTGTGGCCTGTGTCAGGGAGTGCCAATATTGCCTCCTGACTAGACTCTTCTTCCTCACTCACCACTTCTTCAACCTCAGGCTCATCCCTCTCATACTCAACTAGACCCTCTTTCTCCAAAGCCTCAACTTCCATTATGGTTAAGGTCTTCTTAGAAGGGCAATCCTTCCTGAAATGTCCATAGCCTTGACATTGGAAGCACCTAATTCTGTTCTCAGTCAATGAAGTGCTTGGCTTTTGACCCATGATGCCCTTACCCTTGTCTAAGGTAGGTGGGGGTGCGGTCTTAGGGGTATCCATTGATCTAAACCCACTATAAGGTCTGGTTTGAAAAGGCCTAACAGGTTTTGGTGTAGCAGGCTTAGTCTTCCCTATCTTCTCAATTCTCAGAGATAGGTTGACAACATCATCAAATGACCACAGAGGTTGCATCCTAACCTTGTTAGCAATGTTATTATCTAGGCCCTCTAAGTACCTAGCAATCCTTTGCTCAGGTTTCTCATTTATATCACATTGTAAGGTGAGTTGTTCAAACTCCCTCAGATAAGATTCAACAGGTTTGTCTCCTTGTTTCAACTTAGAGAACTTGATAAACAGATCCTGGGTGTAATCCTTAGCAACAAATTTGTCTAACAGTTTCTTTTTCGGTTTAGTCCAAGACTTGATGGGTTCTTTACCTTCCCTAGCCCTTAACCCTTTCATAGTTTCATACCAAAGGGAAGCATACCCTTTCAGTTTAAGGATGGCTACTTTAAAAGACTTGGAATCATTGTATCCCTTGTACTCAAAGATCCTTTCTACTTCTCTAAGCCATTCTAATAAGTCATCAGGATTAAGACTACCAGAAAACTCAGGGATATCTACCTTAAGATGTTTGTCTGTGTCCCTGTGGATGGAAGCTCTGCTTCTTGTTGAGTCATCTGAGTCTGGATACTCTTCATCATCAGGTGGCCTTCCTCTGCCTCCTCCTTGGCCTCTTCCATGTCCTCTACCTCTCCCTCCAGCAAGCAAATGGTTGCCTATAACTTGGTCCAAGGTTCTGGTTAGGGTGGTTACAATCCCAGCCAGATCCTCCATCCTTGCTTCTACTCCTGCTAGTCTCTCTTCACTCATTGGGCTATTTTTGTGGTTTTAAATGTAGTTAGGGAAAATGAACTCACTAAGACTCTCAACCAAAGCTCTGATAACCAATTTGGAGTGTAAACTACTAAGGTTCACAAGTTTTAAGTGACTTGATTAGCTTGACTCAAACTGCATACAATATCAAGTAACAAGGGGTGTTGTTTTAGGGATTGTGAGTTATTTTAACTGAAAGATACAAGGGATATGACTTGGAGACAATCCTCTACAGCAAGGCACAAGAGAAAAGGACTCAAAGACTGGTTTTAGAGACAGTTTCAAGTGTTACAGCAAAGCACAAACACTCTAAACTAACCTCAACAGCAAGTAAGTTAAACCACAGCAAAGCACAGGTATAACTTGACTCACAATACAAGGCACTGATCAAACACCTTGGAGATGTATCAGGCTTGCTTCAAACTACAGCTCTTAGCACAAGTTTGATAACATTGAGTGATTTCTCAAAGTTTAAATTCATTCATTCATAAAGTCTGCTTACAACAACATACAAGACCTCCTTATATAGAGGGGCTGATATCTTGTGAACCATTGGATGTATGTATCATCCAAGGGCCAGCTTAGGATCTAAACTACTTCTACTGACATTAATTAAGGGCCTCACAAGAGGACGAGCTTAACAACTATAAAGAACAGACACAAAACACAAAAGAAAACAGACTGAGCAAAAGCAAATAAAGTAGGTTTTGGAATTTTCCTGAAATGGAAATCTGTTGATCTTGTTGTCTTGTGCTTTGCTCTGGGTGTTTTGTTGCTCCTTGGAACTCTCCACTCTTATGAGGACATAGATAAACCTGCCTTAGATGCAGACAAGTTGACTTAAGCAAAAGAAAACATCATCTGAGCATGTACTACCTCTGCTATGCTGTTTACTGGACTCTAGTTTTGGGGTGTCTGTTTCATGGGTTTTTACTAGACTTCAAAATGGTTTGTCCTGGGCAAACTTGTAGCTTAGAGGGTTGTCTTGATGGTAGGCCATAGTGGGGGTGGTTGGGATGCCCTGGTGTACCTCCTAGAGGCTGGGTTTGTTAACTGGTCTGTCTGGGCCTGAATGGCTCTGTTTCTGTTTTGTGTGGGTAATGGGGGTTGTGTTGGGGATGGGCATGGGTTGTTGAACCCTGAACTGTCTTCTTCATTGGGGTGGCTTGGCTTGGGTTGCTCTTGACTTGTCATAGCTTGTTGTTTAGACCTTGTAATTCGAGCTTCCATCTGAGGGGTCAAGCTTGTCTTGTATGTGGCTTGATCATCAAGGCCCCTTGGGTGAGCTCCTGCTGCATATAAGATCAAAAGTGGCATAGATAAACATAATGATGTTTACAAAGCTACATTGGTGGCAAAAGGTTTCACCCAAGTTCATGGTCTTCACTATGACGAAACCTTCGCCCCAGTCGCCATGCTTCGATCCATAAGGATTATTTTAGCGGTTGCCGCATTTCACAAATATGAGATTTGGCAAATGGATGTCAAAACCGCCTTCTTGAATGGGACTCTAGAAGAGGAAGTGTACATGACACAACCTGAAGGTTTTTTGGATCCATCAAACCTAAGAAGGTATGCAAACTTAAGAGATCCATCTATGGTCTTAAACAAGCATCCAGGAGTTGGAATCATCGTTTCGATCATGTAATTAAACAAAATGGTTTCACTCGAAGTGTCGAGGAACCATGTTTATACATGAAGTTTCGTGGGAGTAAAGTAACTTTTCTAGTCTTGTATGTAGATGACATACTACTCATTGGGAATGATATTCTAATGCTCACTTCTGTGAAGGAGTGGCTAGGGATTCATTTCCAAATGAAAGACTTAGGAGAGGCCCAGCGCATCTTAGGTATCCGGATCTATAGGCATAGATCTAAAAGGATACTAGCATTAAGTCAAGAAACTTATATTGATAAAATTCTTGATCGGTTCAACATGAAAGACTCTAAGAGAGGCTTTCTTCCTATGGGAAATGGGATCACTTTGAGCAAGTCAGAGTGCCCTACGAAACCCGAGGAGATTGAACGCATGAAATTGATCCCTTACGCATCTGCTGTTGGATCGATCATGTATGATATGATGTACACTCGTCCCGATGTTGCATATGCTTTGAGCATGACAAGTCGTTAACAAGCAAATCCAGGTGAGAGTCACTGGATAGCCGTAAAGAACATCCTTAAGTACTTGAGAAGGACCAAGGATTCGTTCTTAGTGTTTGGAGGCGAGACTGAGTTACGTGTAAAAGGTTACACAGATGCCAGTTTCCAAACAAATAGGGATGATATGAAATCCCAATCCGGCTACGTTTATTTGATGAATGGAGGAGCTGTTTGCCGGAAGAGTTTCAAGCAAAGTGTTACAGAGGATTCTACAACAGAAGCAGAGTACCTTGCAGCGTCTGAAGTTGCAAAGGAAGCTATGTGGATTCGGCAATTTTTGGAAGGACTAACAGTAGTCCCTACTGCCAAAGATCCTATCACGATTTATTGTGATAACAGCGGGGCTATTTTTCAAGCAAAAGAGCCCAAGTCTAGTAACAAGTCTAGACATGTACTTATGAAATATCATGTAATTAGAGATTACATGGAGAGAAAGGAAATTGACATTTGTAAGGTTCGAACAGATGACAACATTGATGATCCTTTAACCAAGCCTTTATGAAAGGCTAAGCATGATGGTCATGTCGTCACAATGAGATTGAGACGTGTACCAGAATTCCTTTAGATTATGTAATATGTAATAATTGAATGTTGTATTAATTATTTCATATATGATAATTGCATTTATTGTTCGAGTTTTATTATAAACTCTTTTATTTAGTTTGACTAAATTTAATACTTTTTTTATCCGAATAGATTGTAAGACAATGTTGGACCCTATTCAAGTGAATAGGACGAACTTAGTATTTTGTCCCTAGTCACTCAATGAGGTGACGTCTCGAAGTGACTAGATTGTAAGTCGATCGATGGTTGGTTCAGCACCATGGGGTCATAATGATGACTGGCCGTTTACATAGACAGACTGTATGACACTCTGTTGGACAGTGACATGTGTAGAGACCCTTAAATCAATTATTTGATGCCTGGTCGTGGTAGGGTCTTCTATCTTATTCCTATGAGTCGATTCTTTTGACTGGCGACCGTCTATCTTAGACGGTGCAGTTTCCGTTTGGTTTTGGTTGATGTTCTAGGTCGTGCCGTAAAAGGAGGCTGATGGACATCTTCTGGATCATGGTGATCTGCATCATACACAGTAGATGAATCAACAGGAATTGTCCACCCACGTTGGGTACAAACATCTTTAGGCCACTCGAGGAGAAGTTACTGTAAATGTGTGGCCACGCTCGGAAGAGATCTATGGTAGATTTTCCGGTCATACAGTTACTCTTCCTATCGAGAAAACCACTCTAGATATAATCAATCGCAAGTGCGACTTGAAAGACACCTTGCGTTTAGTAGGAGATGTGATAAAGAGACAAGAGAATTGGTGACGCACACTTGTGTCAGACAAGTGGGAGATTGTCGGAGTAGGTGTCCTCCACAATAGTGCGCCACATAATAAATCTCATTAAGGAATATAATTGGGATATTTATTGACTATATATATGATTAGTCAGTTGATTAACGTAAATCAATAACGGTTGGCTGACTAGAGTTTGACATTATTGTCGTATGACAGCAGTGATCAACTGATCCCTTTCGGTCACACCTATAGGATGAAATCCAAATAGTAGCTAATTATTTGTATATGATACAGTTGATTAGTCCATTACATATATTTGATATGTATCAGAGTTAATTGTTAGAAATTGAGTTATGAACTCAAATTCGATTAAGTTTATTTTTCAATTATGCGATAATTGAAAAATAAATTTATATCTTATTTTAATATGATTAAATAAGATTTAACTTAGTAATTAATCGTTAAATTACTAAATTAGTTGAGGTTTTGAGATAGAGATAATTAGTTAATTATATTTACAAGGAGTTGTAAAATAAATTAAATAAGCATTGTGGACCCATTATATATTGATATAATGGTAAAATATTACTTAAAATGTTAAGTACATATTATTTATTTAATTGTGTCATATAATTGTTATATGATCAAATTAACATTTAATTATACAGGATAATTAAGCATATGATTAATAAGTATTTGTGGGACAAATATCAAAAATCAAAATAGACCAAATAAGGCCTCACATGGCCGGTCATGTAGTAGTGGTGAGGTGATGATGGTTGCTTTGTTCATGCTTAGAAGTCAGATGTCATTATGACATGAATAGTAACCTAAAATCATTTCACTCAACACTACACTCTACCACTTTGCATGTGAATTAAAATAAGCAAAATTAGTCTCTTGTGAGGCTACATGGACAAGCCATATTCCCTATAAAAGGGCAATATGGTGGTTCATTTTTGTTGTTCATTCTTGCTTATTTTCTCATACATCTCTCAAAACTCTTCTTCTCACTAAAACTCTCATAATACTAATATTTACTAACTATTACTAGTGTAGTAATATATATTAATATTAGTAGCATAATATCTATCATATTATCTAGTTAATAATAAGAATAAATTATTTGGTATCATCTTGGTGCAACTTGAAGGAGGTCTTCTAATTTGGAGATTTTTCTTGTTCATCCATATTTATAGCTCAAGAACAACAACAAGGAGTTCTTGTTGTGCCTACTTAATTTCCATATCAATGTGAGAAAATTTCTTCTTTTAAATAAATGTCTTTATATTTGCATGCATGTTACATAGATCATTAAATACTAAAATAACAAGTAATTTAGTAACTAATTAGAGGAGTCTAATTAAGGTCTATGGACTTTCAGTATGTCTATAACGAGGGGATTAATCCAACTATATTATACGATACATATGACAATTCTTTTAATTATATACTTTTGTTAAAATGTTAACCAAGAAAATGTAGCAAAAATTCATCTTATTTAAATAAATAATCTTTGTACTCCGTATTTTCCGCGCAAATAGATAGCCAATAACAATTCATATAATAATTCACTACTCAAAATCATAACCATTTACCATCATCATAAACACAACCATCATCATAACGATCACTGTCATCGTCATCGTCATCGTCATCATCATCGTCATCGTCATCGCCATCGCCATCGCCATTGTCATCGCCATCACCATCGCCAGCGCCACTGCCACTGCCATTGCCATCGTCTTATTCTTTGGTTTTTGAAAGAATCAGTAGACCTCCGGGAGAGTTTAAGAGGCTTCCCTTGCATATATATGCGAAAGAGAAACAACTAGTATAAAGGCCATTACCATCAAATACCGTCTCAGTGAATTGTCTATCTATAAGGTTGTACCATTTATAGTTGCCCCTATAATTTGATACACACAATATTTTATGTGATGATCCTTCGCGGTAAGCAATATGGTGGTAAACGCCTTCGGCCCCTTGGCCAGGAAGGCTCATCAACTTAACCCAAGACTCTTTGACACCATAGTTCTTCATAACCCATGTACTATAAGTCGATCTGTTCACATCGTAACATGAAAAACGTATTCAATCATCAAGCACACCAAGGTGATAGTTACCATCTCGAGTTGGGTTGGAACCGATTTCACCCAAAAGAATATAAGACAACGGCACGTCTTTAGACCACCGTTCAGCCTTTAAATCAAAACAACCAAATCTCATCATGTCACCACCACCATAACATATCATGACAAGTAAATGGTTTTGTACAAGGATGGGATCACAAATCGATTTAGCCGTAGCTGTTTCAGACTCTATAGATTTCTAGGAATTAGTTCTCAAACTATAGACGATGACTTCCCTTAGACCATTGCATTTGACAAACCTGACAATTTTGAAATCGCTATTTAATTCATCGTCTAAACAATGACACATTTCATAATATACATAGTCGAACCAAGTGAAAACGTAAACTTTAGGGAGTACGCGGTAAATATGTGTAGTTGGGTTGAGCAAGATGAGGCCTTCAATGACAGCAAATCCGCATCCAATCAAAAGGTACGATTCACAAGAAGCTACCATCGACATGAAGGGTGCGAACCATTGTAAAGGTATAGGGTATGGGCAGAGCGTAGGAGGAGAGTGTAGAGACTCCAGTTCGTAAATACGGAAGGTTTTTTACCCGCCTGGAAGGATTAGGAGGTGATGATTGGCCTCGGAAAATAATTCATTGAATTTCGGGGATGAAATCTCGGTGAGAAACTTCTTGGAAACGGATTTAAATCGTAAGACGGATTTTGCGGGTAATTTGGGGAGTATACATGACGATATTATTTCAATGGGAAGGGTAACTAACGAATATGGTTTAAGGGTTTTGAAACTTACATCCATTGGAAAGGTTAAACTTGCTTGTAAGAGACACTGGGATGATATTAGGGATTAGGGCAGAATTAAGGAGATGTAGAAGTTGTGGAAATTTGTTTGATTAAGAAAATTATTAAGAGTAAAAGTTAGGGTATAAGGAAATATGAATCTTGCAAAAATTCTACCTAGTAATTAAATCTTCTCTCTACTCGTGTTATACACTTGTAAATCATCGACAACAATACAGAAAAAGAAAAAGTAATTAAATCCGAAAATTAATAAACTAAGCATAATTGACTCGTGAAACCGGGGTTGGTTGACGAGTTATTTTCATTATAAGGGGTTTAGTAAGTTTGAGTAAATTTCTAAACAAGTAATTTAATAACCTTGGATGTGACAACCCTCGCGAATGCGGAAATAAAACATACAAGCATGTGATTTAATTAGCGAAACTACGGTGTTTTTAAAACTTTTTACATGCCAATAGAAAATACGAGGAGTGTCAAATATTACAAACCAAATAAAAATACCACAAGAGACGTAGTCTCTCAAAGTGTTAACAAAAGACAAAGTTATTAGCATCTAGCAAAAGAACGTCTAGAGGTGTTTCATCCAGGGACAACGCCCGCTAGCTCACACCCGAACCCAAAATATCAAGTAAAATGCCATCCAATCAAGCAACCTGTTCATCCATGAAAAACATGAACGCCACAGTCAGTGGGGAGTAACTCCGGGTTCTCCCAGCCATATCACATCAAACGTACATAGAAGGAAATACCAAAGTAGAAGCATGCATATATAGATATACATGTGAGATACGATAAGAATAGATAGGCAATTCAATATATAATGATAAGAGCATATATAATACAAATCCGAATCCATCATGTGATACAAAGACTCGGGGAAGACACTCTTAGGCAACCGAATACGCTCACTAGGGCTTGCATCTCACCGTTAGCGGTATAAGTTTGATAAGATTGAGAATCGACAAACAACCATGCCAAGTCATGCGATGATCACAATAAATCCATCATATTATCATCCATTCAAACATACCAATACATTGATGATGTCCAATCATGCAATGACCAGGAATAATAAGTCATGAAATCACGCATTCAAGAACGACGACACAAAGACGACATCTCTCACGGTAAATGAAACGCACTAGCACCGTGTACAAGGCAAGTATGATTAAAAGGCATCCACGATATCACATTTCCCTGAACGCATACACGATCACATTTCGTATATGTAGACTAATTTCCTCCTGGTAGGAACGATAATAATAAGGCTCCTAATCTAAACCTGGCCAGATTCTCGGAATCACATTTTCCGATTCGACATGTGGTAAGACGTTCCACATCCAAGACTCGGTCAATCATAGACGCCGAGTACCCCAAATTCGGTAGAACAATTCACGAAAGAGGCGGAAAAGAGCACAAGCCTCATAACAAGCGGTACGCTACATGCAAATAACACCACCTCGCAAGTACACAACATTTGACGGCCGGGTCGATCAACGCAATGCGTTCGCTCCCAACAACGTCGTTGTATGCCCACTAACACATGCATTTAAGCAGTAGGATACCTCCCCGTTCCGACATTCCAGCCTTACGAACGTGGAGGTAGCCAAGGGAATGAGAGTACAAAGCACATGACAAAATAGTTCGCAAACCGATCATTTGTAAAAACCGACTCAAAGTGGGAACATACCAAAAACCGTCACAAAACATGAGAATAGGGAATCATATAAGTTTAAATATGATAAACATGAGTCAATACATGATACATAAGCATTAGAACAAGTTTTATAAGCCTAATGAATAAAAACATAGATCACCTCTCCAAAACAACGTTGTTTGGAAACCAACGAAAACAAGGGTCCACTTCAAACGGTCATAACTAGAGTTCTAGACATGCAAATGCAAAAATTTCAAATGGAGGTGATAGCTTATCCTCTTACGGTTCCAACGGGATGTCACAAGCTCAAAACAAGAAAGTAACGAAGGCGATATGATCATTTTACGAAAAGGGGTCAGTGTAGGAAAACTGCAGTCTGCGTCCCACAAACCATCAATTCTCATATCAATTAACAACTAATAACAACCAACAACAACAACACAAGTCCTAAGCATACTAACCATAATCTAAATACGATTACTAGCCTTGAAAATACATAAAACACGTAAATGATATCGAGTAACCCTTCACCGTTACCTTTTCGCGTCTTTAATCGATTTCTAAACCTTCCTAGTCTCCACCTACATACAATTAGATAATAAAAGATGAATATCATTCACCTTGAGAAAGACGGATAATTTAAACAGCGAGAAAGACGGTAATTTTATTACCAATACGGATAGAGGAAGCTAAGAGGGGAAGAATAAGACGAACTTACGTGAATTCCGTCAAAGAACGAAGGAGATACGGTGATTCAAAGATCGAAATCAAAGAGGGAAAGCTTTTGATTTGGGTTTCTTAGTGATGAAGAAAAGTGTTGGTGTTTGTGTTGAATGAAAATAGGATAAGTGGTAGTATGAGATTTATAAGGAAAAAGTCAACAAAAGTCAAAGACGGCTTAAAAGTCAAGAAAATTCAAAGACGACTTAAAATTCAAGAAAAGTCAAAGACGACTCAAAAGTAAAGAAAAGTCAAACTCGACTCAAAAGTCAAGAAAAGTCAAACTCGACTCAAAAGTCAAGAAAAGTCAAACTCGCCTTAAAACGGGATTTTCATGGAATCTCGCAGAAATTCCAAATACGAACTCGGAAATTCTAAATTCGACTCGAAACATAAAAATCTTAATTAAATCTTAAAATTACTGAAAAGATTTCGTAAAAATATTTCTACTAGAAAAATAGGGTACATTTCCGGGTGTTACAATCACCCCTCCTTTTAAAAAGTTTCGTCCTCGAAACTAGAGAGTAGAAAATAAAAGTATTAAGGACAAGAATCGGTTTTTAAAATTAATACCAAAACTTTTATAAGGGAAACATTTATGAAAAGATGTCCTTTTCGAAACGGTTTAAGGAAATTTTTCATAAGTGCGAAACTTACTTACGGATCTCAAGAATGCTCGTCGCGAACGAGAACTCAAATTATCCAAATCAAATTAAAGTCGAAATAGTGAAATCGAAATTCAAAACAACGTTAGTTAGTGCAGGACTAGTTATCAGACGTCTCCAATAACAAGTGCAACCATCCAACCAAACGCAAAATCCAAATATAAAAGCGAAAGAAATCTATTTTCTCCAAAAAGAGGGAACACAAACCATCTTTAGAATTCTTTGAAACGTTAAATCAGAAATATAATATGGAAATTTGAAAGTTTTATCAAGGATAAAATCAAATAACACGACATTACACGTACATAGAGCGACTCGAACATAAAGTTCACAAATCACGATAACAAAATATATACAAAACACGCAAAAACGAAACAAATCGAACTCTTAGGGATAGGAAAAATCACGATGAAGTCGGCAGGAAGATCTATAAGGGTTCGACACCACTAACTCCATCAAATAAACTAGTCCTCAAGAGAAAGTAATTTACCTCAATTACACTTTAACCATCCTAAAACTCCAAACTCCATAAACATTATTTACAACAATCACAATCGAAGTAACAAACATAATTATCTAAGATCCAACTAGCCTCATCCCAGATCTCACGACAAGGAAAATTCCACAATCCATTATCGATTATAATGATTCTTTAATACGCCCTAACATCCTTAATTCGATCATTACTACGCTCGAAGCCTCAAATATAAATAGTCACATTAGCAAACTATGGAGGTTACTAATCCTCAAGATAAATGGGTTCACCATTCTAACTCTCTAATCCATAACAACCGAGCATTCATTATCCAAAGCTTGCAACGAACATTTCTCAATTTCAAACTATGATTCCTTAAGAATAAAAGAGAATTACTAATCCCAAACCTCAAATGACCAATCACTTGGAAATCAAACAACCATTCAAATCATCTATTTCATCTAAAACTCAAAATGAATCGATTTTCATTGATGACAAAACTCCTCAAACTTTGGGTACAAACTCAATTATCCTTAAGCAAAGTCTCTTTTAGAATCCACCAATTAGAGACATCAAATTCCCAAATGATATCCCAAGCAACCATTATACTACTCAACATCAACAAACTATTATCATGATCAACTCAATTCTCCAAACAACGCTACAATACCAAACTCCGAATCTAACATCACCAAGAGAGGATACATTATCACTATTAGGATTCATCCTAGAGCTTAAGTCTTATTTCTCATGATCAAATACAACCTGAATTTTGCTCAATCCAACGACACATCTTCTAACTAAAGAATTCCAAAATACATTACTCTTACTCTCTGAGCCTTACAAACGGAATATCCAATCCACTAAGGAAAAGATGAAGCGGCAACGAGATTAAAAGAGAGGAGCGCTGAAAATAACGAGGTCAAGGAAGGGACAAAGCAGATAGTAGAGTTATGAAGATATCTGAGTAAGAAAGAAAGTACGAGCTTGTAATTTCTTAAAGATCAATCTTGACAAAAACATTCAAGAATGGAAATGAAAAGGAATGATGGCACGAGTAAGGGTTAAAGATTTAATCCACAAAGTTCCCTTTTCAAACTTAGGGTGATAGTAAAACAACTCATCCCAAACAAAGGTCTCTTACAAGGGACCATCGTACCACAATCATCAACGTAAGGTACACCTAGATTTAACAAATCGATTACACCCAATTCATACTTTCATATAACACGGATTCCCAATTGCGGAATTGCAACTCAAGCATAGTAACATTCTCTCAACTCCATAATTTGACACATTCCCAAAGGTTTCAAAACCGAATGACTAACAAGGACTTCTTCATACAAATCTCTTTTCAACTCCTATGGCCAACAAGGTAAAACACCATACAAAACGTCATCATCAACATCTTAAGGCATCACCGTCATAGCCATTCTAATCAGATTTCACTAATGTCCACAGTCCTTAAGTAAAATGGTTTAATCTATCATGACGACTTACTACCTCAACCAAGTCTCCGATACCATAATATAAGATCATATTTTTAAATCCAAGAATTATAGCCAAGTACTTTTCCACCAAGCGTATACTCTAACTCATAAACTAGAATCCACAAGAAGTCACTTAGCCTCAAAAGCATCATTCCAACTCCTAAATTCAAAAGATTAAATCGCTAATGGGTTAAGAAGTCTTAGCCAACTCATTCAACCTTACACCATCAAATATCATGAACTATCCACACATTAGTCATGACAAGCATCAAGCATTAAAACCATCAAATTAAACTTATCTTACTACCTTTCCTTAGAGATACAACCAATCATCAATATAGGGTGAATTTAGATCTACACCATTTTCCTCAATCACAAATTCATTCTAACAAACACTAATATTCCACAAAGTTCAACATTCTTTCAACCAAGTACCATATGCCACAAACAAATGGTATTTCATCCACAAAAATGCTACAAGAGGAAGGCAAGGATACCAATGGTAAGATGGAGGAACTATCAAGAGTAATTTCCAAGAGGCAAACAAGATGGAAGAGAAAGAAGCACCTAGATAGAAGGAAGAGAGCATAATACATTAAGGACGAGAGAATTCAAAGATGAGGAACAGATACATTTCAATTAGGCCTGTCAATCTTCAAATCTTCAGTAGAGAATAGTCCCTCTAGGTAACACAATGATCCACCTTAAGACGGTAGATACAAACAAACATAACATCACTCAACACAATCAACAAACAAGTTAGAACCTAACAACCATCAAGTACACCAAGACTACCAAGTAAAGTCCTTAAGTCTACCCATCTCTCATTTATTATTTCAAGGTCAAGTAGTTTAAGTTTAGGGTTCACGTGTGTGCGTCGGGAGCGGCAAAGCTCTGATACCAACTGTGACAACCCTCGCGAATGCGGAAAGATAAAACATACAAGCATGTGAATTATATAGCGGAAATATGAAGTTTTAAAAAACTTTTATACATGCAAGGAAAGAATACGAGGAGTGTCATATATTACAAACTAGAGTACGAATTATACCACACCAAATGCGGAAAATAACAAAGAGACGGAGTCTCCAAAAGGTTAACAAGTAAAAGTGAACTTACAAAATAGATGGGGTATTTTCGAAATAGATAGGGTATTTTCGAAATAGATGGGGTATTTTTGAAATAGATGGGGTATTTTCGAAATAGATGGGGTATTTTCGATATAGATTTAGCAACTAGCTAAACGACGTCTAGAGGTGTTTCATCCAGGGACAACGCCCGCTAGCTCACACCCGAACCCAAAATAGCATAAGCAAAAAGCCATCCATGCAAGCAACTTGTTCATTCATGAAAAATATGAATGCCACAATCAATGGGGAGTAACTCCGGGTTCTCCCAGCCATATCACATTATACGTACATATAAGGAAATACAAAAGTAAAATCATGCATATATAGAATC